>CAUYQU010082579.1:0-31549 GCA_963574635.1 Cheracebus regulus | reverse complement strand
GTGTGGCTCCTCTGCCGGGAATCTCCCGGTCTGTGGGCAACAAAAATTCGTCGGAAAGTGCGGCGTTCACTCGTTCTCTGCGCTTTCACTGGGAGCTACATTCCTGAGCTGTTGCTAATCGGCCATCTTGGATCTCTCCCTCGACTTTCATTCTTCAATTCCAAAACCTGGAGATACGAGTGTCTTGGAAAGTTTTGGTCTCTTATGAAGATATACAGAGATAGCTTGTGCAAAAGTAGTGATTTTGCTTCTTAGTAATCTCTGTTAGGTGAGAGTTGCACAACTTCCTTTTCTCTCTAGTCTGGCTCCTTTGAGTCAGGAGAGTGGGTCTCAGCACTGGTGCTGGAATGTAAGCAGAACTTCCTGTTTTGATAAATGGAGCCTTTAACGATGCTATCTCTAGAGTATCAAAATAAATGAAGCCTTTAAAGATACTAACTCTAGAGTGGTATCCCTTCTTCTTACTGCTTAGAGGCATATTATATTAGAAGGTGGGGATAATGGGTAGGTTAGTTTGTGAGGGCTGTCCTAACAAAGCGCCACAGACCAGTGTCTTAAACAACAGAAATTTACTTTCTCACAGTTCTGGAGACTTGATTTCTCAGAGCAAGATGTCGGCAGTTTCATTTTTTTCAAGGCCTTTTTATTTGGCTATCTTTCCGTGGTATTGCTGTGTGTGTGCATGTCTGTGTCCAAGGGCACAAGGGCACCAGTCACATTAGATTAAGGTCCACCCTAAAGACCTCATTTTAACTTAATTACTTTAAGAAAGATCTTATCTCCAAATACAGTTACATTCTAAAATAGTAGGAGTTAGGACTTCAACATAGAAATTTTGGGGGGTGTATTAGTCTGTTTTCATGCTGCTGGTAAAGACATACCTAAGACTGGGAAGAAAAAGTGGTTTAATGGGCTTACAGTTCCACGTGGCTGGGGAGGTCTCACAATCATGGTGGATGGAAGGAGGAGCAAGTCACATCTTATATGGATGGTAGCAGGCAAACAGAGAGCTTGTGCAGGGAAACTCCCGTTTTGAAATCAGATCTCGTGAGACTCATTCACTATCACGAAAATAGTGCAAGAAAAAAACTATCCTCGTAATTCAATTACCTCCCACAACACGTGGGAATTCAAGATGAGATTTGGTTGGGGATACAGCCAAACCAAATGAGGTGAGTGGGGGTCATAAATCATCCTCTTATAAGGGGGATTATGTCTTACATTGGCAGTTAAATTCCTAAATAAACAATGGGGTAAATCAACCCTTATTAACCTGGTGCACCTGAGTGGTTTGTGAAATTTTAGAAGTACGCATGTACCTACCTTTATTAGGTAATCAATGGTTCCCAAAATGGCTGAAAGTCTAAACAGGGTTTACATACCATTAGTGATGCAAAGTGGGAACTTGGTTCAGTATCTCTGTGTTTAATAGTTTTTTGCTTGTTTGTACACAGGTCTAGGAACCTAATTTCCATTTTAATCAGTTTCTATAGGATGGGGACATTCTGAGTTCAAAAGAATATATAAAATCTTGAAAGGTATCTTATCCATAAGTTGAGGCTACCTACTCTTGTAGTGAAAAAGAATAATTGAGTGATGAATTTCAGTGGATGATAAGCATTTATTATTTAGCTTGGATTATAAGTTTTGAAAGACAAGACCATATGTATTAACAAAGCACAGTACCCCACACAGGAGTACCTAATAGCAACTTATAGTTTTAAAAATTATTAAACAAGTTGAACTTACCTAAATGGTTCAGGTAATCATCTTGAAAACTGGGCAGCTTATCCATAAACAGAGTACAACTAGGGATTTTGTTTTTACCTGAATTCTGAAGTGTGGCTTTAACACTATTCTATTCATTTTTCTACTCCTCTGACTGTGCCCCTTACTCAAGTAAGAAGGGACTGAGCAGTGGTGGGGTATATTAGCAGCTGCCTGGTGTAAATCCAGCAGAAAAGACAGGCATTTATAGTGGCTCCTGGGCATGAATTGATTCAGAGATGGGCTAAAATTTGTGGCCTCTATTTTATATAATTTCGTAATTGTACTTTTTAATTTTAGAACTAGTATATGAAGCAAAGACTTCAGATAGCAGTCATATATGTAGTCTTATTTTCAGGCATCTTTAGGTACTCTGATATTAAAAGTTTTAATCTCCTGTTAATAATTTTTACCTTAACATTTATATCTCTTGGATTCCTGTGGTTAGAGGTATTTTTTCTTCTTCTTAAAACCATTAAGAAACCTGTTGTATCAGTACAATTATGTTTATTTCTCTTGAGAAATGGCTTACACCTTTGATAATTTAGAATGCCAAATGAATAAAAAAGAGCATTTTTCAAATGTTTCACTTTTTTAGTGCCTTTTTATTTTGGAAGAGCATATGAGAATCTCGACTATTGTAACAGGTTTTCAAAGGAAAGCAATTCTATCTGCCAAGAAAATAGGACACATATTTAGAGAATGGTTATTCAGCAGACAGAGGAGGAGAGGGACTTTTCCTTCATGGATGTCAGAGGACTTTGGTAGGCTCAGCTACAATAGTTTGCAAATTTGGAAAGTGTCTCATGGTGGCAGAGAGGAGTTATTCCTAGAGGGTATCCCTGGGGAATATGAAACAAGATCACAAAGGATGAAAATATGCTTATCCAAACCTCTTAAAGGGCAAAACCTGAAGAAGCAGGCTTATATGTGAAATACAGGGGTCAATGAAGCACCTCCTTATAGGTGGATTCTTGGAGAGGTTGTTGAATTTCCATAGCCAAATATGATTAAAATGACAGGAAGGTTTTGGGTCTGGGATATTTTGAATACAAACTTTTGAAAATAAAGGAGAACTGAGTACTATTTGAAACTTCCTTTCCAATTCTGTTAGCTGATGGTAAGTATACACCACATTTCCTTCTATCTGCTTTTCCCTAATTTGCTGTATACCTTGAATCACAAGGGATAATTAAATTATGATCTTTAACAATATTTATTGCTCAACTATAGGTTTTATACTAGTTGATAATTTGTTGGGAAGTGGGTCATTAATAATAAAGTTACTACTAATAGAGTATTGAATTTTGGGAAGTATTTACTTTGAAATGTAAAGTAGAATAGTTACTGTAATTGTTCTTTTACTGACTTTCATTAATCATGCTTTTTTCAGTGGAAGAGAAAGGACTTTCAGTAAAGGAATCAGGAATGTTGAATAACTCAAGTGCATATATGAGAGTGCTTTCTATCCCATGTATGGAACCTAATAAAAATATTGAGAACCACTGGTCTAATCTTTATGTATAGCTTTTTACATTCATGCACTGTGCTTGGGCAGACACCCTAAAATGATAGGATTTCAAATAGAGGTTGACCCAAGCGGCCCAAGCCTAACCCCTAAATGATTATAAAAGAAGACATATTACTATTTAAAATCCTTTTCTTATCATACCCAGAGTTCTATGGTCATTTTTCTGCTTTTAAAATTTTAAATAAGCACATGCTCTATACCCATCTCTGAAATTCCCTTCTCTTTGTCATTCATGCAATTGGATTAATGAGCTAATAGCTTCTTTCTTTGGTGATATCATCATTTTTATTTTATTAGATTGTGTTCAAGAAAGGGCAGGTGCTATCTATGTACAATTAAATGTGCAGTAAATCCACTCAGATGACAGTGTTCTAACATTAGTCCTAAAGATCTCTTGCTGATATTGCTCACTTCAATTTGTCATTACAACTTGGTAGAACTTGACTGCCGTAGGTTTCCTTTCAGTTTTCTAGCTAGATATTTCTCTGAATAACACAGTATTGGCAATGTTACTGATTGTTGTTGTTGTTGTTTTGGTGTGTGTGTATGTCTCATTGTCTGTGTTCTCATTCATTTACCCTGTCTAATTAACTTCTACATTTAAAAAGTGTGAAAAGACAACATACATTCTCTTATTTTTGGCTGCTTCCTCACATACGATTACATTCTATCTTGTTTTCTCTTCTTCTTCTTAGTATTTTTTACTCCTTTGATTTATTCTACCATTTTGGAATTCGGTACATCCTTTTCACTAATGCTACTAAAATCTTCCATTAAAAAATTTGGCTGCTCATTTTTATGTACTTTCTCTGTTTTGGGAGTATCTTCAATATGTACATGCTTTTACTATTCGAAGACTGGAACCTCTGCCATGATTTATTTTTGTTGCTCTAAAACAGACAGCATGTACTGTGACGCTTGTCTGTAAAAATGTTAGCATCTGCTTGCAGTTGCCCATTTTGACGCTGGGTGGCCAAAGTGCATAGGGAATTTGAAGCTCTGTCTTAACTTTTCAAGCAACATTTTGATCATGTTGAATGACGGAAATAATCCTATTATCATATTAAAAGTGGGTGAAAATTTGCACAAAAATCTATAGAGAGTTTGGATGGAAAATTTTAGAGTTTACAATTCAGCTTTCTGAAAATAATTAAATCACAACAATATGTCAAATGAAAACAACACTGAACTCGGAACTAGAAAATAAGAATTCTTGTTGATGTTCTTGAGTAAAAATAATGTATTTGTAATTCTGGATACCCTTATTTTATAACTTAATTGCTTGGGCAAGTTACTTAATCTCTGAGCCTCAGATTATAAGTCATAAAATGAGGTAAAATGAGATAATATCTATCTTATAGAACTATTAAAAAAATGAAGAGATAAGTATTCATTTTCTTTTCCATTTTTGGTTAAAAATTTGTAAACATTGTCCACTACTTAGTTTAGTTAAAAGTAGTTTTTAATGTGCAGCTAAATATTTCAGTGGATCTCACTTCCCTTCTCCCATTTTTAGCCCTGAGACTGAATGTAATTTGCTATTACTAATATCTACTTAGCAAGCAAATAATACAGAAGAATAGGATACTCCTCTTAAGCATGGTACTGAAAACTGACTTTCATCATGGGTTGTACTTTCAGAATGTACCTTCACATGTGTATTAGTCTATTCTCACAGTGATATAAGAAAATACCCGAGACTGGGTAATTTATAAAGGAAAGAGGTTTAATTGACTCACCGTTCAGCATGGCTGAGGAAGCCTCAGTAAACTTACAATCATGGCAGAAGGTGAAGGGGAAGCAAGGCACTCTCTTCACAAGGCAGCAGGAAAAAGAAATTCCTAGTGAAGGGGGAACAGCCCCTTATAAAACCATCAGATCTTATGAGAACTTACTCACTATCATGAGAACAGCATGGGGAAAACCATCTCCATGATTCAATTACCTCCACCTGGTCTACCCCTTGACTGGTGGAGATTATGGGATTATGGGGATTGCAGTTAACAATAATATTTGGATAGAGACACAAAGCTTAACCATATCAGCATGTCAAATCTTTGATTTCCTACTAAAGTGAGAGTCTATTTCCAACAACCTTATGTTGAGGAAGTGGGTATAGGAAAGAGGGCAAAAAGAAATTCAGAGGCCAAAGTTGATCTGGTTAATCTAATAAACGAGGCAGAAAGAAAGAGGATTAGAAGAAACATTAATTGTCCAAGACCAATATTCATAGAACCTAACGAATTAATTCATGGGTGCAAACTGTTAAGTTCAATTAAGAAACAGCTTTTTTTTCCTCCTGTTTCCTTAATGTCTTAGGCCACTAACATTTGTGATGCCACTTGGTTCATATGCCCTTGCCCACGAAATGATAGAATTGCTTCTTGACTATTTGATTACCTTTCTCTTTTGTCGGCTGTTCTGGATCACATAAGCCAGCCTCCTGTCTTCAAAATTTTTTCAGACAGGAAGCAAATTTTACTTCAAACTACTAGATAAAAAAGTTAGCTTTCCCCAAGGACTCTTTCTTGTTCTTGTCTCTGAACTCAATAAGCATCCAGTCAGGGAATGAGACCAAGATTGCCTATCTCACTTCATCCTCCCTGTGGCAGACCTCAGTGTTCACAAGGAATAAGGATGTCTAGATATTAGAGACCTGGAATGAGGGAGGACTTAAGCCCAGTAACTAAGTTTCCTAACTTACCATAGGGAGGGCCCAGTACGGGGTTCAGCCTGAAGCTGATGCTGGATTTCTTTTATTCCTAGATACTCTGGCAATATGGGCACACCTTGAAGAAAATGTCTATGTGCTTGTAGCTCAAATGAGTTGATCATGCAGAGCTGGGGCTTCCAGAGTCTATGGCATATTTTTGTTTGACCTTTGATTGAGTATAACATTGTGGAGAAGTGGAACATCCCCTTTACCCTAGGAACTACTGTGGTTTAGCTTTTGGAAAAAATTGGACTTTATTTACAATTCTAAAATGAGGTTTAGTGCTGAAAAGTGCATGGAAGCAACTAAATGTAGAAAACAGAAACAAATGGATGGAATTCTGGAGGTCAGCAAGACAAAGGAAACCATAGGGGTGCATTTGAGCTTCTTGTCTCGTGTGTGTGTGTGTGTGTGTGTGTGTGTGTGTGTGTGTGTACAAAGGATAATTTTATAGACCATGTCAGCATTTTTCAAGATTGCCAGAAACCACTTGGGAGTCTAGTAGCTAGGAGAATATAACTCTTATGATCAGCAGGATTGAGGCTTAAAGTCATTATTATTGGATATTGAAATAAATGTGACCATATATTTTTCCCTAATCTTGTAAATTGAAATATATTCATTACTCATTCATTTATGTCTGCAGGTTTACTATGTGAAACAAAGATGTACATCAATGCATACTCCAAGAGGCATGCAGTCTAATGTTGGATAATCTATAAAAAGTAAGACAATTATAACACAATGGGATAAGTGTTAAGATGGAGGGAAGTATAGATGTTTGGGAACACATAGGAGAAATAATTAATAGAGTGGGTTACAGAAATTAAGGATGTTTTCCTAAAGAAGATAACTCTTGTCCTGAGCCTTAACAAATGAGTTGAAGCTAACTAGGCAGAAAAGTGGTTGTTGACAGATGCAGTATAGTGGTGCCAAGGATTCAAATCAAGTCCATTTGAAAAGCCATTTATAACATATTCTTTATCTCATGAACTCAATATTTTGAAACATGGTTAAAAAAAAGGGTTGTAAACAAATAAAGTCTGAGTAACCAAAATAGATTATGTCAGGTCCATGCACTAAAGATGACATACTACTGCCATATAAAAGTTATTAGTGGGCTGGACACAGTGGCTCATACCTGTAATTCTAGCACTTTGGGAGGTCAAGGTGAGAGGATCACTTGAGCCCAGAAGTTTGAAACCAGACTGGATAACATAGTGAGAACTCATGTCTACAAGAATATGAAAAAATGAGGTGGAAATTGTCTTGAGCCTGGAAGATTGAGGCTACAATGAGCTGCGATTGTGCCACTTGCACGCCTGCCTGGGTGACAGGAGTGAGACCCTGTCTCAAAAAAGAAAAAAAAGTTGCTAGTGATTCTAGCATAACAAGTCAGAATTTAGTATAAGGTTGATAGATTTAAATTATAAAATAAAGCATTGGAATTAATTGTATGTCTAAAGTGAAAAATATGATAAATCTTGGAAAATTTGTGCTTCCTTGAGAGACAAAGAATACAAAGACATGTTTCATGGTACTGGTGAATGCTGTTGGAGAGATTACATTATTTACACTGATCATGGGAGTAAGTCCAGACATGTGATAGTCTAGAAAAACTTGTTGTGCTTACCCAAGATGAAAGGTGTCCTTTCATCTATGATGGGAATACTCCACTTTCCATATTAAATATCTAGGCTGGCCAGTTGGCTGATAAAATAAATATGGCAGGGAAGGGTCAAGATGGCTGACTAGAAACAGCTACAGTTGGAGGCTCCCATTGAGAAGAACAAAAACAGTGAGTGAATCCTGCACCGGCAAATGAGGTATCCAGGTTCTCTTATTGATACTGACTAGGTGGTTGGCGTGACCCATGGAGAGCGAGGAAAAGCAGAGCAGTGTGACAACCTACCTTGGAGCCGCATGGGGGAAGGGGAGCTTTCACCTC
Source organism: Cheracebus regulus (assembly GCA_963574635.1). Taxonomy (NCBI): domain Eukaryota; kingdom Metazoa; phylum Chordata; class Mammalia; order Primates; family Pitheciidae; genus Cheracebus; species Cheracebus regulus. The sequence goes on along the minus strand of CAUYQU010082579.1, from coordinate 23,590 downwards.
CAGCGGTGGGGAGGCAGTGAGTGATTTACCCTAGCCAGGAAACCACACCTTATCCACAAATCTGTGCAACCCCCGTGTCAGGAGATCCCCCTTGTGAGCCTATGCCACCAGAGCCTTGGATCCCAAACACAGAGCTGTGCAGATTCTTGGTGGCCACTCAGCTGAAGACTGCCTAAGGCTACTGAGTTTTCAGGGGGAGGGGCAACCATCATCACTGTGGCTGCCTGCTGCCTAAGATGACCGAGTCCGTGGGGGGAAGGGCAGCAGCCATTATGGCCACTCCAGTTTGTTGTTTTTTCCCTGCTGATGTCAGGGAAACTGGGTGATTTGGACCCAGGAGGAATTCCCCACAGCGCAGCACTGTGGCTGTGGTAGATCATGGCCAGACTCCCTCTTTAGGCTGGACTCTGACCCATCCCTCCTCACTAGGTGGGGCCTCCCTGAAGGAATTTCAGCAATTCCAGCCAGGTGCTTACAAATAGAACTCTGATATCCTTGGGATGGAACTGCTTCGGCGAGAAGGGGCAAGTAATGGCCAAAGTCTCTCTGGATCAGCAGACTTAGTCTTTCACCCTGCTGGGTCCAAGGAATCCAGGCAGTCTAGAGATTTCTCTCTGTGAAATGCACTTCCTCTGCCAAAGTGTAGGCAGAATGCTTTGTTAAGTGGACCTCTGATCCTGTGCCTCTTGATTGGGTGAGAGCCCCCCAAAGAGGGGTCATCGGACACCTTATATGGGAGTGCTCCCACTGGCATTATGTCAGTGCTTCTCCCAGCAAAGGAGCAGGCAGCCATCTTTGCTATTCTGCAGCCTTCACTGGTGACACCTCCAGGTTCAGGAGGGACCCAGGTGAAGGAGTCTTGAGTAGACCCCCAGCAAACTGCAGCAGCCCTATAGAAAAGGGGCCTGTCTGTTAAAAGAAAAACAAACAAACAGAGAGCAACAAGAACAGCATCAACAAAAAAGTCCCTATAAAAACCCCATTCAAAGGTGAGCAGCCTCAAAGTTGAAGCTAAATAAACTCATGAAAATAAGAAAGAGTCAATGAAAAAATGCTGAAAACTTAAAAACCCACAATACCTCTTCTCCTCCAAATGATCACAACAGCTCTCCAGCAAGGGCATAGAACTGGGCAGAGGCTGGGATGAATGAATTGACAGAAGCAGGCTTCAGAAGGTGGGTAATAATGAACTTCGCTGAGCTAAAGGAGTATGTTCTAACCCAATGTAAAGAATCTGAGAACCACGATAAAATATGACAGAATAACTGGTTATTCTTTGGTTAGAGAAGAACATAAATGACCTAATGAAGCTGAAAAACACAGCATAAGAACTTCACAATGCAACCACAAGTATCAATAGGAAAATAGACTCAGCAGAGGAAAGAATGTCAGAGGTCAAAGATTATCTTGTGGAAATAACAAAGGCAGACAAGATTAGAGAAAAAAGAATAAAAAGGAATGAAGAAAACCTCCAAGAAGTATGGGCTTATGTAAAAAGATGGAACCTACAACTGATTGCAGTACCTGAAAGAGACGAGGAGAATGGAACCAAGTTGGAGAACATATTTCGGGTTATCATCCAGGAGAACTTTCCCAACTTAGCAGGACAGGCCAACATTCAAATCCAGGAAATCCAGAGAACCCCAGTAAGATACTCCATGAGTAGATCAACCCCAAGACACATAATCATTAAATTTTCCAAGGTCAAAATATAGGAAAAAATGTTAAGGGCAGCCAGAGAGAAAGGCTAGGTCACCTTCAAAGGGAAGTTCATCAGACTCACAGTGGACTTCTCAAGAGAAACCCAACAAGCCAGAAGAGATTGGGGACCAATAGTCAACATTCTTAAATAAAAGAATTTCCAACCCAGAATTTCATATCTGGCCAAACAAAACTTCATAAGCAAAGGAGAAATAAGATCCTTTCTAAGCAAGCAAGGACTGCCTTGCAGGAGCTCCTAAAGGAAGCACTAAATCTGGGAAAGAAAAACCATTACCAGCAGCTATAAAAACACACTGAAATGCAAAGACCAAAGACACTATGAAGCAACTACATCAACAAGTCTGAAAAATAACCAGCTAGCATCATGATGATAGTATCAAATTCACATAAAACAATTGTAACCTTGAATGTAAATGGGCTAAATGCTGCAATTAAAAGACACAGAATGGCAAGCTGGGTAAAGAGTCAAGACCCATATCTGTGTTGTATTAAAGAGACCCATCTCACGGGCAAAGACACACATAGATGCAAAATAAAAGAGTGGAGGAAAATTTACCAAGCAGGTGGAAAGCCAAAAAGAACAGGGATTGCAATCCCAGTTTCTGTCAAAACTGTCTTTAAACCAACAGAGATAAAGAAAGACAAAGATGGGCATTACATAATGGTAAAGAGTTAAATTCAACAAGAAGAGCTAATTATCTTAAATATATAGGCACCCAATACAGAAACACCCAGATTCATAAAACAAGTTCCTGGAGACCTACATAGACTCCCCACACAATAATAGTGGGAGACTTTAACACCTCACTGTCAATATTAGACAGATGATTAAGACAGAAAGTTAACAAGGATATTCAGTACTTGAACTTAGCTCTGGATCAAGTGGACCTGATAAATATCTACAGAGCTCTCCACCCAAAACAACAGAATATACATTATTCTTGGTGCTACATAGCATTTACTCTAAACTCAGTCACATAATTGGAAGTAAAATACTCCTCAGCAAATGCAAAAGAACTGAAATCATAACAAATAGTCTCTCAGACCACAGTGTACAATCAAATTAGAACACAAGATTTAAGAAACTCACTTGGAACCACAAAACTACATGTAGACCAGGTGTGGTGGTTCAGGCCTGTAATCCCAGCACTTTTGGAGGCCAAGGAGGGTGGATCACTTGAAGTCAGGAGTTCAAGACCAGCCTGGCCAACATGGTGAAACCCTGCCTTTACTAAAAATACAGAAATTAGCTGGGCATGGTGGCATGTGCCTTTAGTTCCAGCTACTTGGGAAGCTGAGGTTTGTGAATTGCTTGAACCAGAAGGTGGAGGTTGCAGTGAGCTGAGATCATACCACTGCATTCCAGCCCGAGTGACAGAGCAAGACTTCGTCTCAAAAAAACAAAAAACAAACAAACAAACAAAAAACACATGACTACACATAAATTGAACAACTTCCTCCTAAATGACTCCTGGGTAAATAATGAAATTAAGCAGAAATCAAGAAGTTCTTAGAAACCAATCAGAACAAAGAGACAGAGTACCAGAATCTCTGGGATGCAGCTAAAGCAGTATTAACAGGAAAATTTATAGCACTAAATGCCCACATCAAAAAACTAGAAAGGCTGGGCATGGTGGCTTACACCTGTAATCCTAGCACTTTGGGAGGCTGAAGTGGGTGGATCACCTGAGGTCAGGAGTTTGAGACCAGCCTGGCCAACATAGTGAAGTCCTATCTCTACTAAAAATAGACAAAAATTAGCTGGGCGTTGTGGTGGGTGCCTATAATCCCAGTTACTAGGGAGGCTGAGGCAAGAAAATCGCTTGAACTGGGAGGTGGAGGTTGCAGTGAGCCAAGGTTACACCATTGTACTACAGCCTGGGCTACAGAGTGAGACCCTGTCTCAAAAACAAACAAACAAAAAAAGCTAGAAAGATTTCAAATCTAACATCAAAACTAAAAGAACTAGAAAACCAAGGGCGAACAAACCCCAAAGCTAGCAGAAGACAAGAAATAACCAAGATCACAGTAGAATTGAAGTAGATGAGCTACAAAAAGCCCTTAAAAATCAGCTAATCCAGGAGCTTGTTTTTTGAAAAAAATAATAAAATAGATAACTAAACTCATAAAGAAGAAAAGAGAGAAGAATCAAATAGACACAATAAAAAATGATAAAAGGGATATCATCGACTCCACAGAAATCAGAGAATTTTTTCCCCAGAGAAATCAGAGAAACAGCCATCAGAGAATACTATAAATATGTCTATGCAAATAAACTAGAAAATCTAGAAGAAATGAATAAATTCCGGGACACATACATGGTCTCAAGACTGAACCCAGAAGAAGTTGAATCCCTGAATAGACCAATAACAGGTTCTGAAATGGAGGCAGTAATAAATAGCCTATCAACCAAAAAAAGCCTAGGACCAGACAGATTTACAGCTGAAATATACCAGAGGTATGAAGAGGTGCTGGTACCTTTTTTTCTGAAATGATTCCAAACAGTTAAAAAGGAGAGACCCTCCCAACTTATCTTATGAGGCCAGCATCATTCTGATACCAAAACCTTGCAGAGTTACAACAAAAAGAAGAAAACTTCAGACCAGTATCCCTGATGAACATCGATGCAAAAATCCTCGATAAATACTGGCAAACCAAATCCAGTAGTACATCAAAAAGCTCATCCACCATGATCAAGTGGGCTTCATCCCCAGGATGCAAGACTGGTTCAACATATGGAAATCAGTAAATATAATTCATCACATAAACAGAACTAAAGACAGTAGCCACATGATTATCTTAATAGACATAGAAAAAGGCCTTTGATAAAAATTCAACACCCCCTTCATGTAAAAAACTCTCAATAAACTAGATATTGATGGAACATAGCTCAAAATAAAAAGAGCTTTTTATGACAAACTCACAGCCAATTTCATACTGAATAGGCAAAAGCTGAAAGCATTCCTTTAACCAGCACAAGACAAGGATGCCTTCTTTTACCACTCCTATTCAACATAGTATTGGAAGTTCTAGCCAGGGAAGTCAGGCAAGAGGAAGAAATAAAATGTGTTCAAATAGGAAAAGAGGAAGTCAAACTGTCTTTGTTTGCAGATGACATGGTCATATATCAAGAAAACCCCATCAGCTTTCTAGACTGAAAGCTTCTTAAGCTGATATGCAAATTCAGCAGTCTCAGGATACAAAATCAACATACAAAAATCGCAAGCATTTCCATACACCAACAACAGACAAGCAGAGAACCAAAATATGAATGAATTCCCATTACACTTGTTACAAAGAGAATAAAATACCTAGGAATACAGCTAACAAGGGATGTGAAGGACCTCTTCAAGGAGATCTACAAATCACTGCTCAAGGAAATAAGAGGACACAAACAAATGGAAAGTCATTCTGTGCTCATAGATAGGAATAATTAATATTGTGAAAAGGGCCATACTGCCTAAAGTAACTTACAGATTAAATGCTATTCCCGTTAAACTACCATTGACATTCTTTACAGAATCAGAGAAAACTACTTTAAAATTCATATGGAACCACAAAAGAGCCCATATAGCCAAGAGACTCCTAAGCAAAAAGAACAAAGCTGGAGGCATCACACTACCTGTTTGAAGTATAGTTTGAAGTAACCAAAACAGCATGGTACTGATACAAAAACAGACAGATAGACCAATGGAACAGAATAGATATCTCTGAAATAAGATTGCACATCTACAACCACCTGATCTTCAACAAAACTGACAAAAATGAGCAATAGAGAAAGGATTCCCTGTTTAAATAACCTTGCTGGGAGAACTGGCTACCATACGCAGAAAATGAAACTGGATCCTTTCCTTAGGACTTTTACAAAAATTAATTCATGATGGATTAAAGACTTAAACGTAAAACCCAAAAATATAAAAACTCTAGAAGAAAATCTAGGCAATACCATTTAGTACATAGGCATGGGGAAATATTTCATGATGAAAACATCAAAAGCAATTGCAATAAAAGCAAAAATTGACAAATGGGATATAATTAAACCTAAGAGCTCTGTGCAGTAAAGGAAACTATCATCAGAGTGAACAGACAACCTAAAGAATGAGAGAAAATTTTTGCAATCTATCCATCTGACAAAGGTCTAGTATCCAGAAGCTACAAGGAACTTAAACAAATTTACAAGAAAAAAACCAAACAATCCTATTAAAAAGTGGGCAAAGGACATGAGCACATATATGAAACTAACAAGCATATGAAAAAAGCTCAACATCACTGATCGTTAGAGAAATGCAAATTAACACCACAATGAGATATCATCTCACACCAATCAGAATAGCAATTATTTAAAAGCAAGAAACAACAGTTAGAATGGCAATCATTAAAAAATCAGGAGACAACAGATGCTGGAGAGGATGTGGAGAAATAGAAATGCTTTTACACTGTTGGTGGGAGTGTAAATTAGTTTAACCATTGTGGAAGACAGTATGGCAATTCCTCAGAGATCTAGAACCAGAAATACCATTTGACCCAGCAATCCCATTACTGGGTATATACCCAAAGAAGCATCAATCATTCTATTATAAAGATACATGCACACGTATGTTCATTGCAACACCATTCACAATAGTAAAGATATGGAATCAACACAAACTCCCACGAATGATAGACTGGGTAAAGAAAATGTAATATATATATATATATTTATATATTATATATAACATAATATTACACCATAGAATACTATGTAGCCATAAAAAGGAATAAGATTATGTCTTTTGCAGGGAAATGGATGGAGCTTGAAGCCATTATCCTCAACAAACTAATGCAGGAACAGAATAGCAAACACCACATGTTCTCACTTATAAGTGGGAACTGAGCAATGTGAACACATGAACACAGGGAGGGGAACAACACATACTGGGGCCTGATAGGGTTGGCACGGTATGGAGAGAGAGAGTATATCAGAATAAAAAATAATGTATGCTGGGCTTGAAAACCAGGTGATGGGTTGATAGGTGCAGCAAAGCACAATGGTATATGTTTACCTACGTAACAAATATACATGTCCTGCACATGTATCTAGGAACTTAAAGTAAAATAAAATAAAAAGGCATATATGGCCAACTTATCCCCAATACTCCAGCTTACAGTTAGCCAATTGTCAGATAATGACTAAGGCAATACACTGCCGGTTGATTTTGCAGACATATAAGTAAGCCCAACTGAGTCCACAGACATGTGAGCTAAATAAATGTTTCTTCTTGAAGTCACTGTTTTGGGGTGGTTTGTTGTATTTGCCTACTACAGGTAGGACAGTTTTCCTGCCTCAGTTGTTCCTCACATCGCTTTGTGAGACAGTCTTCTTGACTTATCTCCATGGCATGTATCTACTCAGTTGGCCTGTTTGGTTTTCTGATTTTTGACCACAAAGTATTTATAGAGTTTTTATTGTGTGTTAGGTACCATGCTAGGGGATGGGGATAGTATAAGTTAATAACGTGCATGTAACCTTGGGTTATGCAGAATGAATTCTGTGCTTCCTTCTGTTCACCTGATTACATGAAAATACTCTGTAAATGTTTTTAAAAAGCACTTAAAAGATAAATGAGAGAGACATTATTGCATAAGTTAGAAATAACTTGGTTGGCATCAAATAAAATAAGAGGAGACAAATGGGGATGAATAGTTTGTAGGCAGCACTCCTACAAGCTATGAACTATGAACTAGGACTCATACATTTTTATTTAATTGTTATAATACCATATCTTGCAGAACACTGAGGGGAGCCAGAGCTAATTTTTTTCCTTATTGTGTCTCTCCTACTAATCTAATCTCTGTATTCTTTCTAATGAATCCAGGTTCTCTGGCTAAAGCCTTTTCCATATCCAGATCCAAATGAGTTTGAACTCTCTGTGATACAGGAGATTACATGTTTTACTAGTGGGGTTGGAGGCAAAAAGAGAGGAGGCTGGGAAAACAAAAACAAAACCAAGCCAAACAAAGATCAGTGACTGGCTCTGCCTTCAGATAGATCTGGTTTGAATCTCAGCTCCAATACTTAGTAACAGGTAAATTGTCTCATGTTTGTTCATACATTAAATGGGTTTATATTATCTGCTTTATGAGATGCTGTGGGGATTTGAGGAGTTTGGATAACATAGAAAGCCTCTGATAGAAAACTTGAAGTGCTTCAAAAGCTCTCCACCACAGGGATGGGAATACAAAATGGCACAGATACTTCAGATTTTTTTTTTTAAGTTAAACATCTCTACGATATGATCCAGCCATTTCATTTCTAGGTAGTTACCCAAAAGCAACAAAAACATAGGTTCACCCAAACTAGAAGTAACCCAAATGTTCCTTAAGAGGTGAATGGTTAAATACATTGTGGTATATCTGTCATGTGACATACTACTTGGAAGTAAAAAAGAATGACCTATTGCTGTGTACAACAACACGGATGATCTGAAAATAATATGGCAACGGAAAGAAGCCTGACAGAAAAGGACACATAAAATATGACTCAATTTATATAAACTGGAAAATGCAAACAATAGTGACAGAAACTAGGTCAGTGGACGCTGGAGACTGGAGTGGAAGAAGCTATAGGTTATAAATGGGCATGAGGTAACTTTTGGGGGAATGGAAACATTTGGTATTTTGACTGGTGGTTTCATAGACATGCCTATATGTCAAAACGCATCAAATTGTACACTTTAAATATATGCAGTTAATTGTATGTCAGTTATACTTCATTTTCTATAAAAGGCAAAAAAGAAAAAGCCTGAAGTATACCAAAGTGATATTTTAGTGAACAGAACATGGAAAGCTACCATAGAGTTACAATTCAGTTAAGTTCAGCATTTAAAGAAATGATTTTTTACTGCTTAGAGTTAAGGAGGATGGCAATTTAAATAAATATGGTTATTTCTCAACTTGTTGTGCCTCACTTTATTTCAGTGGTCCCCAACCTTTTCAGCACCAGGGACCGGTTTCATGGAAGACAATTTTTTCAATGGACAGTTGGTGGGGAATGGTTTCAGGATGAAACTGTTCCACCTCAGATCATCAGGCATTAGGTTCTCATAAGGAGCACACAACCTAGATCCCTTGCATGTCCAGTTTACAATAGGGTTCAGGCTCCTATGAGAATCGAATACCACAGCTGATCTTACAAGAGATGGAGCTCAGGCAGTGATGCACATTTGCCCACAGCTCACCTCTGCTGTGAGGCTGGGTTACTAACAGGGAGGGTACCAGTCCCTGGGGGTTGGAGACCCCTCCTTTACTGCCCATTGCAGATATTGCTTTTATTTATTATTAATATTTTATTTTTACAATTTTAAGGTTTGTGGTAATCCTGTGTTGTTTCTCAGTGCCATTTTTTCAGCAGCATGTGCTCACTTCATGTCTCTGTGTTAGATTTTGATAATTCTCATAATATTTCAGACGTTTTCATTATTCTTGTATCTGTTATGGTGGCCTATGATCACTAGTCTTTGATGTTACTATTATAATTGTATTAGGTTGCAATGAACTGTGCGCATGTAAGATGGCAAATTTAGTTAATAAATGTGTGGTCCTGACTGTTTCACCAACTGACTGTTCTCCCAACTACCTCTGTCTCCTGGGGTCTCCCTATTTCCTGACCTAACACTGAAATTAGGCCAATTAATAACCCTACAGTGGTCTGTAAGTGTTCAAGTGAAAGGAACAGTCTCATGTCTCTCACTATAAATCAAAAGCTAGAAATGATTCAGCTTAATGAGGAAGGCATGTCAAAAGCTGAAAACTAGGCCTTTTGAGCCAAACTGCTAGCCAAGTTGTGAATGCAAAGGAAAAGTTCGAGAAGGAAATGAAAAGTGCTACTCCACTGAACACACAAATGATAAGAAAGCAAAACAGTCTTATTGCTGACATGGAGAAAACTTTGGTGGTCTAGACAGAAGATTAAACCAGCCGCAACATTCCTTTTAGCCAAAGTTCAACCCAGAGCAAAGCCTTAACTCTCTTCAATTCTATAAAGTCTGAGAGAGAGGTAAAGAATCTTCAGAAGTGAAATTTGAAACTAGCAGAGTTTGGTTCATGAGATTTAAAGAAAGAAGCTGTCTCCATAATATACCAGTAGAAGGTAAAGCAGCAAGTGCTTATGCAGAAGCTGCAGAAAGTTATCCTGAAGATCTAGCTAAGATCATTGATGAAGGTGGACACATTAAACAACAGATTTTCAATGTAAATGAAACATCCTTATATTGGAAGAGGATGACATCTGGGACTTTCCCAGCTAGAGAGAAGTCAGTGCCTGGCTTTGAAGCTTCAAAGGACTAGATGACTCTCTTGTTAGAGTATAATATAGCTGATGACTTTAAGTTGGAGCCAATGCTCATTTACTATTCTGAAAATCATATGGCCCTTAAGAATTATAATAAATCTACTCAGCCTGTGTTTTAAAAATGGAAAAAGAAAGCCTGATATTAGCATATTTGTTTACGGCGTATTTTATTAAATATTTTAAGCCTACTGTTGAGAGCTACTGGCTCTGCAAAAAGATTCCTTTCAAAATTTTACTGTTTATTGACAATACATCTGGTCATCCAACAGCTCTGATGAAGATGTACAAGAAGGTTAATGTTGTTTTTATGCCTGCTAACACAACATCTGTTCTGTAGCCCATAGGTCAGGGAGTAATTTTTGCTTTCAAGTCTTCTTATTTAAGAAATACATTTTGTAAGGCTACATTTGTCAAAGATAATGATTCCTCTGATGGATCTGGGCAAAGTAAATTGAAAAGCGCCTGGAGAGGATTCACCATTTTAGATGCTGGAAGACTTGCTTCTGTGGATGAGCAAATACAGTAGTTTTTCTTTTTTTGAGATGGAATCTACTCCTGGACAAGATGCTCTCAATATTGCTGAAATGACAACAAAGAATTTAGAATATTTCATAAATCTGACTGATAAAGCAGTGGCAGAGTTGAGAGGACTAACTCAATTTTTAAAGAAGTTCTACTTTGGATAAAATGCTATGAAGCAGCATTCCATGGTACAGAGAAATCTTTTGTGAAAAGAAGAGTCAATTGACACAGCAAACTTCATTATTGTCTTATTTTAAACAATTGCCACACCAATTCCAACCTTCAACAATTACTACCCTGATCCATGAGCAGCCATCAACACTGAAGCAAGACTCTCCACCAGCAAAAAGATTAGAAATTGCTGAAGGCTTAGATGATCATTACACTTTTTTAAAAAAGCATTAAACTATTTTTAAGGTAAGGTATATATATATATATTTTAAGACAAAATGCTATTGCATACCTAATGGACCTCAGTATGGTGTACACATAACTTTCATACACATTGAGAAACCAAAAAAATTGTGTGACTGACTTTATTGCAATATTTGTGGTGGTTTGGAACCAAACCAGCAACATTTTTGAGGTATGCCTGTAGAAGGTAAGAAGTATCAACACAAAATTTCTGTTAAACTAGGAGAATATTTGCTATTTTGTTCCCTTCAAAGAGAATGTAAAAGATTTTGTTTTGTTTAGGAGATGCTAGAAATAGGAATATCTTGATCTAAAAATTATGGGGAATTATTTACACCAAGCACAGAGGTTATTATAAAATTTCAGCATCATATGACACTGGAAAATAAATTTTGTCATATTTAATAATTTATATATCTGTTCTCTTTACTAACTTTTTCATAAGTTTGTAAAAACATAGTGGGTTTAGTTAGAAAAATAAGGCTGAAAATGTCCTACACTTAAACAATGAAAATAAAGTTTTAACAATATGACAAAACTAGAGATTTCTCTACAACCACAAAGTTAATGAATTGGAAGCTAGAAAGATTATAATGTATGCTTTATGTTTTGTGTGTGCGTGTGTGCGAAAAGAAAGCCAATGTTTTAAAGTGATTTTGTTACTTCTTTCTAGTAGAGTCCAAATTTCCAATGTCATTCCTGCTTGGATTTCATCCCACTATTTAACATGGCAGACAGAAAATTACTGTAAGATTTGCAGTGAAACAGTGCCAGGTGTTTTAAAATGTAAATGTTGCTTTCCTGGATATAAGTTACTATGTAAGTGGAATGAAATATTTAATCACATGGCATAAATCTTTTGAAAGAGGCTATCTGAGAATTCCTTGGAAACAAATGATTGCCATGTACTACTAGACCAACTCAAATCTGCCATAGAACAATTAGTTGCAAGGGTAAAACTTGCCTTAGTTTTGGTGCTTTGTTTTAAATGATTTCAACTAGTCTCAGTTATGAAAAAAATACATTTTTTTCTTTATGCCTATGCTGTTAGATTATCAAGTTAAAATAGAACTGCTCCAAAAATTCAGAATGAATGAATGGGGGATGTTTAATAATAACTTTAATATATATGTTATAATTTTTGAACATACTGAAACATTTTGAAAACAAATCCCTAATTCAAATGGTAAGTTCACAAAAATCTAAATACTAAGGTTACAGATGGGACTAGCTTGACTCTGACTGAAGTAACAAATCTTATAAAATTGGTAGAGCTACCTTTTATAAAAATGACCACAAAATATGGTTGATTTACTAAGCATGTTAAGATAAAATAGCTAAGTGAAGCATATATTCCATACTTCTTTGCAAATATGGTAGGTAGTATTACGTTTATTTTCTTAGCTGGTAAAGAGAGCATGTGATACCTAATTTGTCAATGGTTTCAGTGAATCACAGCTATATAAAAGCACAGATTTTTAGAGCTGAAAGGAATTTAGCTATCTTGACAATTATCGGTCTAGTTGAAAACGATGTATGAAAACTGGCTCCAAAACCAGATTCTTGACTTCTCCCTCCTTGTAAAGGACTTGTAAGATTTCCTAGGTCAGCATTCCCTTTTTTTGTTTCCGATTTTCTTTTTCTGAATTTATTCTTACTATTTATTCACTTTTGAATAAAGTGATTAAGATTTTGCTCATCTCCAAACATGATCGAAGTGAGCCTTTGAAGATCCTTCATCTGAGCTTATATGCACAGTGCTTAAACCAACACCCAGTTTGACCAAATGTGTAAGGTCATGACCTTCCATCGTCATGAATATCACGACGTTTCTTTAGCAAGGGCTTTGCTTAACAGGACTGCAGTAAAAATCCTCCCTCTAAATCCTTGAGAAGTTGAAATTTGTAAAAATGCAAATTCTCTGAAACCAGATACTGCTTTTTTTTTTCTTTGTAGAGAGAAATTGGTCTCTTATATCTAGTAAAGCGTTCTAATCCTATTGTCCCTCTAGAGGGAGACATAGTCCAGCTTTTATACGAATTGCCTCCGCATCTTTTACTGTCTCGTTCTTTTTCTGCAGGACCGTTGTTTGCTCCCAGCGGCAGTTGCTGGGGGCTCACAGAACTGGCTGTTGGGAGAGAAGGGAGGCAACGTCGCCTGGTCTTGCCATCCCATTTTACTGCTTAACTCAACCTGGAGTGTCAGGATCTATTCTCCTCCTGCATTCTCTCTGCACTATACGCGGGAGCCAAGTCACTCTGTATTCCCTGGACAGCCAGGCTGGCTGGAATAGGGTTCCAGAGTGGAGGGGGCTCTGCCCTTTATGGCGATTTTCTAAAAGATTAGCGCCAGTGTCTTTTGACAGTACAGCGCCTGGGGTGGGACGCGGAGAGGAGGCTTTGCTTGCTAAACGGCTTCTTTCTCCTCTGGAAATCTGGATTTGTTTCCTCGGCCCCCTCCCCCCGCTCCTTTCTTTCTCCCCTCTCGCCTTTAGCGAAGTGACACAGTCCACACCTGCTCGCTCGTGTTGAGTGTTGGAAGTCGCACTTTCTCGGTGGTGACGGTGCCAGGGCACTGCTGCCAGGGGGACATCGGAGGGTTTCCATTCCTTCCAGCCCACGATGCCTAGAAGGGCAGCGGGTGGGCTGCGCGGGGCTCTGTCCTCAGCACTTCGAGGCGGGAATAAGGGGCTGAAGCTGGCCAGGAGTTGCTGCTAAGTGGACTCGAGTGGAAGGAGCAAAGTCTCCGCGAGGGCACCGGCGGGGACCTATCTGCGAGCAGTGGGCACAGGGGCACCTGCACCGAGGAACGCGGGCGTCTGGCGGGCGGACTTTGGCCGAGCTCAGAGCCTCTCCTTCCTGTCTCGAGCCTCCCAGCAACTCCGCCACGCTGGAGCCCAGGTACCTGCGGGAGCCGGGGAACTCGAGAAGTGTGTGGCTGAGGCTGCTTTCCTGAAGGTGAATCATTCCTTCCAATTGCCTTTCCCTAGAGAACAAGGGAGGGCGGGAGAGAGGGAACGGAGGATGTGTGAGTGTGTGTGTGTGTGAGAGGGAGAGACGACGTGAGGAGAGGGAAAGTCTTTACTCGGCGTTAAAAGCAAACAAATCAGAGATGGAACAGGAGCGTTAATTGCTGCAAGACCGCCTTGATTCTTGCAGTCCAGGGAGCTGAGCGCACCGCGCGCATCGGGCGAGGACAGCAGGCGACCGCGGGCGCTGCCGAGGGCTGCGGGACCTTGGTTTTTCCTTAGTAAAGAAATCTTTTGATTACTTTGACACTGTGGAATAAAGAAGGCGGGAGAAGGATCAGGCTCACCTTCACCCGCTTTAGGGGGATTCCAGTTCGGATGTCAAGAGATTTCTGAGCCCTCTTTGCCATCGGAGGAGGAAACACATCCACACACGCGCGCGCACACTCGCACGCTCAGGGCCACACTCACTCACACGCCGCCCTCCACGAGCACACAGCACCAGACTTCGGTTCCCTATGCCCCTGGATAGTGACAGCGGATTGGCATCTTGGAAGCGATGCGAGAGCGATAAGGCTGGCGCCGGCCCGCAAAAGCTGCAGGAGCATCGCTAGGTGTTGCCGCCACCAGGAAGCGGGGCTGCAGGTAGGTGCGAGCCGCGCCTCGGGTCGCCGGCCAGCGCTGGGGACTGGAGCGGCAGCTGCAGGACCGCGGTCCCGGAAGCTCCTGTGGGCACACGGCTCCCCTCCCCTTTCTCGGGGGGTCGGAGGCTGTAGGGGATCGCCCGGGGAAGGCGCGAGGTGAGGGCAGATGCGGGTCCCTCGCCGGCATCTCCCTCGCGGGCGGTCAGGGTAGAGGGGCGCCGAGAGGAGGTCGGAGCATGCGAGAGGAGCCTCCGTGGAGCGGTGCCTCCCTCTCTGCCCCGTTTCTCCTAATACAGCAAACGACCAGGTCGAGGATTGAAGTGGGTTTTAATTCGATTCCTCACGCAGACCCGTCCCAGCCGGTAACCATTTTGGACTCTTAATAAGGAGTTAGGGGGTCGAGTTCCAGGAAAGATCAATGGGATGTGTCAGGTCATCTTTCTGAAATCCCTACTTTTTGGCCACTTCTGATTAGTTAATTCTCAGGCCTGTTTGCAGAAGGTTGGTGTTTCAATGAGACTATTGATTTCTCCACCGATATTTTCATAAAGAATCAAGCTGATAATTTCCCGAGCCTCACCTATGTAAGGTTTATTTGGATTTGGGATGGGGAGCTTTCTTACTGAATGAAATAAAGCTTTTGTAAAGGATACTACAAGGGAGCTTTAGTAAACGATCCTCTGATGAACAGCGTTCAGAATAATAATGGCTTCAGGAAACTAATGGTTTTTCATTTCTTTCCGGGTAGATGTCTCCCAGATCTTGCTAGTGGTACAGTGGTTTTCTCCTAACTGCTTTGCCATCTCTTCTGCCTTCAATTCTAAAAGGCCAGGTGCCTACCAAGAAGTGTTTTCTTTAGGCTACTGATCTTCACTTATCAATGGGGAATGTGTTATTTCCAGAAACTGCCTTTGCAGAGGAAAGTTTGAGATCCGTTGCCCTATTTCTCCAAGAACTGCAGGTTGAGTTACCCAGTCTGAAAAGAAGGAACCATAGACGTTCGCAGAGCCTTCGGGTGGGCGCGAGGCTTCCTTATGGGGTATTCCAGGTCCTGACCGAGTGTTAAACAATTGCCTGAAGCGTTTGGAATCTAACGTGTAGTAATGTTACTACAGCGGCTAGTCTCTTCACCTTTGCTGGGTGTTTGGCTTATGGCAGTAAGAGAGAGAGAGGGGGAAAAAAATCCTCGTTTTGTGAGTGTGAAGTCCCTTCTTGGATTTTACAGAATGGTTCGTGGAGGGGAAAAAACAAAAACCTTAAAAACCACAAAAAAGCAAACCCGTATGCAACTTTTACTCTGAAGAGTCCCCAAAGTACTTAGTAGTGTAGGAGGGTCTTTCACTCAGGACAGAATGAATTTCAATGACTATTGACTGGATCATAATTATCTGGTTCTTGTCTTCTCAACTAGATTGCTTTAAACGTCAACATTCAGAGTATCAATCAACACTCTCAAACTGCTTTATTAGACAATATAAGTTAGGACAAATGAGCAATTAATTTAAGATTTTTGCATAAAGTTCTAAACCAAAATAACTAGGAAAGGAGACTAAAGACACTTCTAAAGCTTTAAAAATCAAAGCATTAAGATTATTTGTATTTACCCCAGCCTTTCCATGTTTGCATTTGTACTCTCAGACTGATTAATCATTTGCAATATCAAAATTGGCACCTAACATACTATATTTCAAATAAAAGATCAGACATATTTGTCTCTTTCCTTACTTTATTTTGTTCTGGATCTTATCCTGAGTCAATTGTTTGAATTGACCTTTCTTTTTAGAATCTTAATTTTTAAAGGCACCAGTAGGCTCTTAAAGGCCAGCAGTTACCACATTGGAGCTTATTTTATTTTCATTTTCCTAATTTTCAATAAAAAAGTTGGATTGTATTATTTTTAGATAGTAAAAGTCTGTGAGGTCAACATCACTGCCAGCTGAATACTTAGGCACAGGGAGTCTTTTAGGAGGCAAATAGCTTTAGTGTGTTGTTTTATTCAGATTAGGCATTTTTTTGATGTTAAAATCTTGATACTTTTCTTGCCTTTAAAAAATTTGGTAGTTTAGGATGCTGAATTTATATTTATGTACAGTGCTATGATATGTGTCTCTTAAAGATGAGCCCAAAATTTTTGACATGAAAGCAAATGCCTATATAATGGTACAGGTTCTGCTAGAGGGGATTTAAGGCTTCTAAGTATGTGTGATATTGCATTGAAAAAATATTAGCTATTTTAACAATGACAAATTGGAGAATGAAGATTCATTGAGATGCCTATGGATTTGTGTCAAAATAGATACATATTGCTTAGAGTTGGCAATATGGTATTTACTAACCACCAAGTTATAAAATGTGATGACATGGCTGTTAAAAGATCTGTTTTTAGATATGGCCAGTTTTCCTATTTAAAAATTTATAAAATGATAAAATTTAGGGGGTGGTAGAAAAAATTTAAAAATTATTTTATATCTTATCAAAAAATATTAGTAGTCCTGGATCCAATGTCTTCAATATAGTATTTTCATGACCATTTAAAAATGTATTTTTTTGTTAAAATATACATTTAATGTTGATTTATCACTAATTGCAAGTTGTGGATTAACCTATACAGGAAGGGTTAGATGTGTATCTTCAGGATTTCTTAGTCATTTCTTATCTTGGTCCCTAAGAAAAGGAACTGTCAGATTGCGCCCAAGTTCAGCAATCACTGCAAACTGATGAGCATTTACTGATGAACTCTCTAATGCATGTCCCAAACAAGGAATGTTCCAAAGTGTCATCAGTTATTTCTAATATATTTGAAAAGACGAAACAACCAGAGTACAAACAGTTCAGTGCCCCTGCTTTTACTTCTGTAGTATTTTATTAGGGATGCCTCATTAAGTCACATTTTTCTGCAGCTGTTTTGTTCATTGAAGATTCAAGTAAAAATAAGGAACTTTACTTTGCAATACAGTTTTGTTTTCTTGGTGAAAAATCATAACTTGTGGTAAAATAATCATCCAACCTGTCGTCCCCTTTGATCTATGCCTGACATTTACAAATGTAATTCATCAACCTGTTATTAGTAGGGCTCCATCAAAACAAAGAGAAGAAATGCATTAACACAGCCTGCTGCTAGATGTGAAGGCCAAACCAGCTGTATCAGCCTAATATCTGGCCACATGCTCGCACAAAATTTCACATGAGATATCTTGCTTTTGGACCACTGATTTTGTAATGCCATGTGGTATGGTGAATTTGCCATTTTGTTTAAAAATTCTTTGGTTAACTTTATTTTGAACTACTTTGAGCATACTGAACTATTTAATTATTCCATTGAAAGAGAAGAAATAATTTCACACTGAGTTACCATTAGTCTTTTTAGAAAAACAGTTTTACTTTAGGTTTGGAGCACAATATGAAACAGGAGATTGATAGGTAAGCCTAGCGAACAGAGACCTAGAAGTTAGTTTCTGTTTTTTAATTGTCATTGGCCACTGACTTATTGGGTAATTTTTAGAAAGTATGATTTTGTTCATTCAGTGCAGTGATTCATTCGGTGCAGTGTCATTGTCAATGAAATAAACAACTCTTGTCTTCTACTGAATCTTACAGAAATTTTAAAAGGCTAAGTTAGACTTATTGGAATATCAAAGTATTTAAATATATTTCTCTGTAACATCTAACTATATAATCACTGTATCTATACATATATGCACATACATACATACATACATATGCTTTCAATGACACCCATCTAAGATACTGGTTTTATGTAACCAGTATTTTCGGTTACATAAAACCAGTATCTTAGATGGATGTCATTGAAAACCAGGGTGATCAGAACAACTTTGTAGAACATCTACATTTTTAGGTGCATAGTTTTTCCATTGTTTTCCATGATTTGACCTGCAGTACAACTATATCCATAGTATGATAAGGTCATTTATAACTGAGTTTTACTATTTGAGCTACTGTTAATACATTTTATTTTTCTCATGACTTTTTCTTTTGGAGATACTTTTATTTACTAGGCTATAAATACAAAAAAACCAAAATCATTTTGCCCTCAGTGTCGAGACACTTTGGCATGTGTTTATTGACACTACAACTGGGATTTTGACACTTTTTAGATGCTGAGTATATCTGTGTGCTGTTTTTATTGAATATACACCTCCATAGTCAAAACACAAACTGTGCGTTACCTTGGAGTATATTATTCTCATTTAAAATGATATCTACAAAATTGCCAAAAATATATTGATGATATACTCCAAATTTATGTTAGTTTTCCAAAATCCACCTGTTTCTAATGTGTATACCACATGGACATGTTGGATTTTATCCTGTGCTGTAATATTAGGCAAGCTAGTCAGTGGAATACTTAGACAATTGATTGGTATTGCCATTGGAAAACATAAGGTTTCTAGTTCACTTGGAAATCAAATGAGAAGTAAACATATGAGCTATAAGAAGAATATTCCATTTTGTTCAGTGGTTCATGTGGAGGATGAGATATATAACTAAGGAATCAGAGCTTATATGTTTATATTAGACAAAATCCTTTTAATCACTTCCTTCAATCTTCTAAGTTACTCCATAGTAGCTGTAATTGTTTTATGATTTCCCCTGAATGACTAGTTAGCAAAGCTACATCTCCCTTTCCCCAGCAATAGTACAAACATAGTCATTCAATTAAATTTATATTTATATTGCTTCTTTTATACTATAGCTTTATGCAGTAGATTTTGGAAACTCTTTACAGAGAGATTCAATAATGTGATAATGTTGCATTCTAGCAATTACGGTGATAGGCTGAATTTAGTACTTTGACAAAATTAAGACAACCAGCTGAACAAGTCTCCTGTGCTATGTAAAGTTAACTCTCCATATGAAGCCTGGGAAGTTCAAAGTAGTTTTTGATGAATGCAACGTATGTTTTACTAAATATATATATACACACACATACATATATATATATATTTACTGCTATGAACTAGTCACTGTATAATTGCCTGCATGTGAATGGGCAACTGTGTTGCCCTTTAAAGGTCATGCAAAGATTCTAAACCTTTCAATATTCAGCGTTAATTGCCTAAGGCCTCCTGTAGCTGCACTTGGAACTTTGTGTTGAGTTTAATAATATAAAAAAACACTCTGGCTTTCTTATGCAGCTCTTTATAAACAAGTCTATAAAAATAAATTATAGTGCGCACTAGAACAGAAGATTTTTGTAAAGGTGTATTTGTGCTTTGGAATTAAAGTTTTCAAACCAGAATGTCCTGGGCTATGAGGAGACAGATTCTTTCTGGTGCAAAAAACTGATCATTCAAAATTATTGTCACATCTGAAAACTCTGCTATGGTTTTGAAAAGGTTATGTGGTCATAGGAATTTTAATCATAAACTTCCACCTAGTGATAGAACACAGACTTTGTTAAAAATATATTCTTTGAGAAGGTAGGCCTTCCAGGACCCTATAACTTGGTCTACTCAAACAATAGAGTGTTCTGTACTGATGGAATGAATTTGTGACTTCTCAGATCAATCAAGAATTTAGAAAAGGCCATTTATACTGTTTGAGAAAAACAACATTTACACTTATGTTTTTATTTTTATTAGCTTACAGACACTTCTAAATTCACAGAGGCACTGTCCGGTACTATTTTATTTACAGTAGGAAACATGGTTACTGTTACCATTTTTTTCTTAGTTTAGTTTACCTTGTTATAGTTGTATGGTGAATGGCATCCTCAAATTTGTTAGTGCTGGAGTGTTCAGAAAATTTCTTAGAAATGGCTATCAGATGAGGCAGTAGCTGTGACCTGGTCTTACTTTTGTTTGTATTTTCTTTGGAAAGTTGAGTCAAATTAAATGAAATCGCTCTAACTTTAGTTCTTTTCTACACCGTAGAAAGACAAAGAAGGTAGATGATCCACATTTCAGTGAAGCAATTCAAAGGCCAAGGGGAGAATGAGAGGGCACTGAAATCTCATCCTCCACGAAACAGAGACCCCATTTTTGAAAACTTTAAGGGCAAAAATTTAACCTAATTTTTGAAAGTTTAGTTCTTGAACTAAACCTAATGACTGTTATATGACAGTTGTTTCCTGCTAAGATAGGTATGTATTTAAACATTATTGCAAACTCCTATTAGACTGATGACTGGTATGCTTATAAATATACATTCAGAATTGGACCAAAATTTATACTTTTCTTGTTGAAGATATATTTGCTCCTTGCATCAGTTGTTGAGTGGTTAAAATTCATTAGCTTGCTATTTGGGTTAGCAGATAAATTTTGAAATTGACTATTATAAAACCAGTGTGGTGCAGTGGCGAGAGCTCTGGAGATGCTTTTGTAGTTCTAACAATAAATAACCATGTGGCCACAAGAAAACCACTTTATTTCTCTGTGCCTCAGTTTCTCAGCAACATATTTCTTTAGTGGAATTTTCAAGACAATTAAAAATATGTTTTTTCAACCAGGCATGGTGGCTCATGCCTATAATCCCAGCACTTTAGGAAACTGAGGTGAGGGGATCATGTGAGCCCAGGAGTTCAAGACCATCTGGGCAACATGATAAACCTTGCCTTTCCAAAAAAAAAATATTATCCAGGCGTGGTGGTATGTGCCTGTAGTCCAAGCTACTTGGGAGGCTAAGAGATGGGAGGATCACTTGAGCCTGGGAGGTTGAGGCTGCAGTAAGTGAGCTGTGATCATGCCAATGCACTTCAGCCTGGGTGACAGAGTGAGACCCTGCCTCAAAAAAAAAAAAAACAAAGTATTTTTTTCCATGTGTTCAGACCCCTAAGTATCATGGCATGGAAGTGCAATAATATAGCATGACATATTTAACCTTAAGGAGGCTCCCTTTTAGTTAGGAAGTCAAGGAAAATCTAGCAGATACTTCCTAGCATTTAAATGCTTCATATATGCTTTTCAATAGATAAGTAATCTGTTACATGACAGTTGTTTCCTGCTAAGATATGTATGCAGTTTGGCATTATTGCAGACCTCTTTTAGACTGATGATTGGTGTGCTTGTAAATAAACATTTAGAATTGGGTCAAAATTTATACTATTCTAGTGGAAGATATATTTGCTCCTTCTATCATTTGTTGAGTGGTTAAAATTCATTAGCTTGCTATTTGGGTTCTCCAGCTTTGTAAGATCAAGATGGAAATGATGATGATGATGATAATAATGATGATTACAGTGATGACTAAAGACCATAGACCTTCAGACATAAAATTGAGTCAGATTTAATCTTAAAATTTAGTAATCTTGCCTTATCTGCATGATGCTGTTTTGTTGTAAAACAAGTGATAGGTCATGGGTCTCAGACTTTTTAGGGTTACATGTCTTTGTTCTACTGATGGGTTTCATAGTTACTGAAATAAACTTAATTTGATTAACTAGGCTAGCTAATAAATAATCTTCATATATTAAATGATAATTAAACATAGTCATTCAAAATCTATGTATGAATTTTGAGAATTTATAATCCTTGGAAAAATCTATTCATTATTCAATAAGTAGTTATTGGACACTGCCTTAGTCAGTTTGAGCTGCTACAATAAAAATACCACAGATTCACCAGGTACAGTGGCTCACACCTGTAATCCCAACACTTTGGGAGGCCAAAGCAGGTGGATTACTTGAGCCCAAAAGTTTGAGACCAGCCTGGGCAATGTGGTGAAACCTCGTCTCTGCAAAAAAAATACAAAAATCAGCCAGACATGGTGGCACATGCCTGTAGTCTCAGCTACTGGGGAGGCTGAGGTAAGAGGTTTGCTTGAGCCCAGAAGGTTGAGGCTGCAGTGAGCTGTGACGGTGCCATTGCACTCCAGCCTGACTGACAGAGCAAGACCGTATATCAAAAAAACCACCACCACAACACAAACAAAACCACAGACTGAGTAACAAACAATAAGCAGTAATTTCTCACAGTTCTGGAAGCTGGGATGTTCAAGATCAAGGCACCAGCAGATTTATCTGGTGAAGGCCATCTTCCTGGCTTGTGGATACCCACCTTCTTACTAGATCCTCACGTGGTGGTGGTGGGTTAGGGGGACGGGTATCATCTTTCTCATGTCTCTTCTAACAATGCAATAATCCCATTCATGAGGGCTCCACTCTTATGATCTAGTTACTTTCCAAAGGTCCCACCTGCAAATAACAACACATTAGAGATTTAGGCTTTAATATACGAATTTTGGGAAGACACAAACATTCAGTCCATAGAAAGCACTCCCTAGGTGTTTGGGCTATCTTAGTAAACAAAAAAGACAGACATCTGCCCTCATGGTGTTTACCATTTTAGCATATTGAAGTTTTGAAAATGAATCTGAAGGAAAGGCTCAACAATGTATTGTGCTGTATCTGTTCTTCCTAGTCATTCTTATTTATAACTGTGAAGTATAGGTCTGAAAAGAAATAATTAAAATTGTTAAATATCTGAGTTGGAATGGATTGTGAAGAAAAATATTATAGTGTATATTTGTGATAAGGTTTGTAATACAGTGGATTGATTCCATCTCACAAGGTCTATCCTCAAATGGAGGGTGACACAAACGGTAGCTCTTTTTCCTGTATTTCATGTAAGGAGTAACTTTAGATCAGTGACATGATGTGCCCTAGAGTCTCTTAATCCCAGCACTTTGGGAGGCTGAGGTGAGTGGATCACCTGAAGTTAGGAGTTTGAGACCAGTGTGGATAACATGGTGAAATCCTGTCTCTACTAAAAAAATACAAAAATTAGCCTGGCGTTGTGGCAGGTGCCTGTAAGTCCAGCTACTAGGGAGGCTGAGGTAGGAGAATTGCTTGAACCTGGGAGGCAAAGGTTGCAGTGAGCCAAACAGCACCACTGCACTCCAGCCTGGGCGACAGAGCAAGACTGTGTCTACAAAAAAAAAAAAAAAAAAAAAAAAAAAAAAAAAAAAAGGCTCAAAAAATAACGTGGGTTTGGGGGGGAGGGTGGGAATTTGAATTAATTAACCACACCCAGT
>CAUYQU010082577.1:0-41281 GCA_963574635.1 Cheracebus regulus | reverse complement strand
CAAGCAAATTTAATAAATATTTACAGAACCTACCACCCCATATCCACAAAACATATATTTTTTTCAATATTATATCATACCTATTCTAAAAGTGATCACATAATAGGAAATAAATCACTTTTTAGTAATTGCATAAGCATCAAAGATTTAAATGAAATCCTGAGCAATAGAGCAAGATTCTCATTCTCTCTCCCTCTTTCTTTTTTTCTCTTTTATTCTACTTCTTTCGTTCAAAAAAAAAAAAAAAAGAAAGAAAAAAAGAAATGAATGAATGGAGTTCTGACAGAGATAAACCCAGGTGACTTGGAACAGGCATCTAACTGAGATAAAAAGTCAAGGAAGTAACGAGTGAGCTGAACTCAATGGACAAGGAGGATTCAGAAAGTTAGAAGGGGCAGGAAAGTGCTTTCCAGGAACTGAGGAATAACATGTGTAAATGCCTGGACATAGCAGACAGGGTATGCTTGGGGAACTGAAAGTTCTTCTGAATGACTGGAGAATAAGGTAGAGGCATAGTAGAAAATGAAGCTATGAGCAGGACCAGCTAAAGCTTGGGAATCTGGATTGGCCTTTGTGTTGAGGAAATAAGTCTGTGATCATACCACCCTGAATGCGCCCAATCTCGTCTGATCTCAGAAGCTAAGTAGGGTCAGGCCTGATTAGTACTTGAATGGGAGTAATGAGGAAATAAGAGGTGATTGGGGATACCACTGACAGATGTAAGTGCTTTTCTGAAGATCTGAAGCTCCAATTATACCCCAAGACTCCCTGGTCATGCAGAACAGTGATGCAATAAAGAGAAGAATCTAGAATAAACTTAGCTATCAACTCCGGGAAGGAAAAGGAAACAGACCCATCCCAAGTTCAACGGTAGTGGACCTTTTATCGAAAGACCCAAAGCCGCATTTGTGTCAGTGCAGAATGTTACATATGGGTCAGGAATGGTGGAGGGCCTGCTTTCAGACACTCAGCCTCTCTGCCTACAGAGAAGTAAATAGTTGAAGTAATTGAGTGACTAATTAAATTAAAGAGTGATGAAACTGTTCTGAATTCTTTAGATTTTCTTTTTCCAGCATGTTCGTTGCCTAATTGCCTTGATTTTCCAGTGAATTGCCACCCTCTATGGAAGAAACCTTGACAACTTGAGTACAACTAAGCATCAGGACTTTTTTGCAAGTTTGAGTGAAAGTGTGCTTTGTGGGGAAGAGACAGAAGGTGCAGAACTCAGAAGCAGGAAATGTCTGTTCTTTTGACTGCATCTTTGTCTATACTATCTCAGAAATAGCTACAGAATTTTTTTCTAGTGTTATTTCTTGCTTAGAATAGTATGAGTTTCCTTGTTAGAATTTTTCTCTCCACTGTCTAACCACTGCAATAGGGTTAGTTCTCAAAAAGCATAGTCCTACTACTAATCACATCCAGCTTCATCGCCCACCATCTCTTACTTTCACCCAACTCTCCCCAAGCCAGACTGACCTAATTAGCACTCTCCAAACATACTCTGCGCTTAAACACTTCCATATCTTTGCTTTTACCACTCCCTCTCCCTGTAATGTCCAAATATTGCCAACTTCAGAATGTAGTTTAAATTCTTTGAAAGTTTTTCTGATCTTTTAGCTAAAGGAGACACATTCCTCTTCTCGACTTCTATGGCAGCTTACCTATACTTCTTCTCAGCACTTAACACTTCACCTTATAATCAGGCTGTATATATATAACAGGTTTATTTCACTTACCTTTCCTTAAAGTCTGTGCCTTGCGCATGTTTACATTTCTTAGACTTTTCGATCACAGTGCCTGACTCATGTGAGAAGCCAATAAATGAATAAATGAGCCCAGGTGCCTGGAGACCTCCCTCTATCAAAGAGGTGTTTAAAGCTGATGGCATTTTTTAACAGAGATAATCAAGCCACAGTGCATCTCTCCCCCAGCTGTGGGCTTATGTGGTACTAAAGTCCCCAGCTGGGTACAGCTGTGCCAGTTGGGGACCATCTGAGCATCTAGCTACATCTGCAGAATGAAAATACGCAGGCAGGGTGGGGCTTGTCTTACTGATTACTATTTTTGCTTCAAATAGTTGCATCCCTGGGAAGTCTATCCACATTTCTCAGGCTTCTGGGTGGGCTTCTGAGCATTAGTACCACTTGTTAGCTACAGTCTGAAGGAGTGCTTTGGTCTTTTTTTTTTTCTTTGTTTCCTCCGTAAGAGAAATCCTAAGTCTCTGGGCCTGTGAATTTTCTGGATTCTCTGCAGACAGTGGCTGGTGTCATGATGATCATAGTGGGAACACCTGTTATACGGAAGGATTATTACTTAAACTGTGCCCTATTTTAAAAGGATGTTGTAAAAATTACAAAAAGACATGTAATACAAAGCTGAAGTAGAGTAAGTGAGGAAATTAATGGAAAAGAAAAATAAATGTAGAACACTAAGATGATTAATGAGTAATATAGAAGTGATTGATGTAAAACATGAAGGCCGTAGGATCCTATATATTTCCTGAAGGTAGACTGAAAATATGATGCTAAGTTTCTTAGAAACCAAAACAAAAAGAGGGAAAGAATTGTAAGATTGTCTATACCTTATCTCATAAACATTGTGATTATTAGAATAGCGGTGTCTGTAAGATTAGAACAAATCAATTACTCAAGGGGAGCATATCCTTCCCCATACCCAAGAGAATTGTATTTTGTGAAGTCACCCACATGTGGAAAACATTGTCCTTAGTAACACTGAAACACAGCTTAAGAATGTAAGAAACACCACAACCGAGGCTCTGGGTGAGACTGAAGTCTAATGATAAGGAACTGCTGTAGAGATCAGTGGTTTTCTCCTGCTCCTTACAATTTCAGCCCAACAAACATTTTTAGAGCTGCTACTCATTGTCAGCCAGGAGCAAAGGTTGTCAAGAGCCAGAGAACTGCAGAACATGCCAAAAACATCTGCATTTCTTCTTTTCTTAGGAGGAATGGGTTTGTGCTAATCCAGTAACTCTCTCTCACTCTGACTCCTGGTACCTCATGGGCCCTATGGCATGAGACCAGGTGATGTCCAGAGGATAAGACAAAGATAACTATCTCACATGTGGACAGAATCTGCATCTACCAAGGGTGGGCAGAACAAGGCAGTGCTTTATATGGCAATAAAGTTATTATAGCTCTTATGTTGTGCGTGAACTGGGGAAGGGGGTAATGGTACATAGATGAACGAGGTGCGCATGTCGTTCTCATAAAGCTCATAGTCCAGAAGGAACAGTGGAGAAATAGCCAAACACACCAGTATCATGCAGCCGTCTAGGGGGAGGCCTTGGCTAGACCCGAGCTTTCCCACAGCTCTCTCAAAACCCACATGACGCTCCACACCCAAGGATCTCCTTCTCGTTGGCAAATCCCATTTCCCCTGCTCAATGAGAATAAGAGAACAGAAAGGACAAAGGCTCTAGCAAGGCCTTTAAAGCTGAAGTAGAGTTAGTGAGAAAAAATAGTAAGAAAGGAGGCCAGAGAGATTTCTGGGGCCAGGTCACAGGGGCCTGGAAGGCAGTTGTAAAGGTTTTCACTCTGAATGACATGGGAAGCCATTGGAAGGTTTTGAACACAGCAAAAATACCTAGATTGTATTACTAAAGAAAGAACACTTCTGGTTACTGTTCTAAGTATTCACTGTAGGGACATAAGTAAGAGGTGATTTGGGATCATTCAAACGAGATGTGAGAGAGGTTAGAGGCAATGGTAAGCTGGAGTGAGAAGGTAGAGCGCACAGGATTGGGGAAATTAAAATCACCAAAATTGGGCTTCAAGAAAATTTATCTGACAGCAGGGGTAAGAGGAAAGAATGTATTGATAATGGAAAGAAATTGGAAGTCTTGAGACAGTGTGTCTCAGAAGTGTCCCATAAATCACCTCTACTCAAATCACCTAATATACAGATTCCTGGGTCTCCATCGAGAGCTACAGAATTATAATAATCGTGCAGGAATCTTTGTGAGGGCCTCACTAGGTTATTCATTTCCATGCCAAAGTTTGAGAACCACTGAAGTTCTTAAAACTAAAAATCAACACAGGGTTAAGTGATTAAATTTCAAGTTCAAAGAGAATGTTTTGTAACAGATGGATATCAATGCTTTTTTTTTCCCTTCCCTAAAATAACATTTGTACTAGTTAGTTTTGGCCACTATAACAAAATGCCACAGACTGGGTCACTTAGAAACAATAAAAATTTATTGCTCACAGTTCTGGAGGCTGGGAAGTCCAAAATTGAAGTGTCAGCAGAATCAATGTCTTGTGAAAGCCCATTTCTCATAGATAGCTGTCTTCTTACTGTCACCTCACATGGTAGAAGGGGCTGGAGAGCAATCTGGTCTATGAAAGAACTAATCTCATTCATGAGTGAGAGCTCCACCCTTATGATCTAATCACCTCCCAAAGCCCCTACCTTCTCATAATATCACCTGGTTGGTGGGGGAGATGTTATAATTTTAACATGTGAATTTGGAGGAGATATAAATATTTAGTCTATTGCAACACTATTTAACAGTAATACTGGAAGTTTGGTATATATACTATGTGCTAGATACAGTTCTGTATAATTTACCTACGTACCAGGAAAAAATTGTAACAACCCTCATCCCCATTTTCATCCCTCCTAAGACAAGTGGATGCTGAGAAGAGTCCTTTGATTGCTGAGTGGAGCCATGGGTATTGCACTATTGATTAGTAGCTGAGGGGGTGGAAGTGGTAAGAACCCAGAGAGGAGCTCCTGGGAATTAGCAGAGACATTTAAACAGGATTATATGAGACTTCCCCACATATCCTGTGAAATAGTGCTCTTCCCCAACACCTCCCCATCAAATCCTCATCAATATTACCTGTTAGATCTCTTTCAGGGATGCAGTGACATGCTTGGTTCTGCTATGAGGTGATACAAGCCAAGAACAGAGGCTGCCCACTTACCCACTCACTCATTCAAGCTAATGCAGTTCCATGGACATTGCCAACTTCACCCACAGAAGACTTCCTTCTCCCCTCCACGTTCCCGCCCACTGAGCCCCTTGTGGCATTCCCAGAATCTGTGTGGTAACTTTATGTATTGCCTCAGTGTTTTCCAGGTTGAGAATCTGGAATTAGCGTAACCTTTAACCCACAGCAGCTGCTGATTTATCACAAAATCTCTTAGAGTCTCTTCCAGATGTTGATGTTTCTGACATGAAGCCATTTAATTTGAAATTGGCTCAGCTGTAAAATTAGGTTAGAGATTTTTATAGTCACAGTCCAAGGCAGAAATTTTACCCTTTTTATAAACCCAAGGTGCCAGTGGTACAAAGCACCATTCAAAGACGATTAAATTCCAGACCGCTCAATGTTACAGTGTATCTGGAAGAAGGCTACAGGGTGGGAGGCAAGATTGGTTGTTCTTGCCTGGGGAGTGGAGACTGGGCCTTCAAGGATAGCTGCCGGGTCTGTAAAGAGACTGCAGGTGTGTGGTGGCCCGGAGGTAGCTCAGGTGAGAAGAGGCAATCCTCACACAAAGGAGTACATACATTTTGTCCTCTACTCTATCCTGTGCTTCTGGAATCACTGCTGATGCTTATCTGCCCTCCAAATTAAACTTTCCATCTTTAGCTTGTCCTGGGTATCTGTCTGACTCTCTAGCCGACTTACCATTATGTAAAAGTTCCAGAGGCACCCCTCTCTCCAGGCCTGGAACCCTGCCAGGAGTGGTAGTGGCTGTGGCTGTGGCTGTGGCTGTGAGGAGCAGTTTAGTGTGTTGGAAGGAGACATTACTCAAGTTTCTGTTCTTCATCAGAGAAGTGGGCATTTGAGGTAAGGATGATGAACATGCAGGTGAAACAAAGACCAGCGTGGATGGCATCTTGATCTGGCCTCTGAGGGCCCCTCCTGCCTTGATAGTTCATTGCCAGCCTCTAGGCAGAGCCAGAAACTCAGGGGAAGTGAGCCCAGAGAAGGCACAACCCTCATTGTATTTAGTGCTTTAAGAAAAACACAAGCAATATGGAACACATGTGGGGACAGAGGTGGCTCGAAGAGAGAAGTCTTAGCTGAAATTTCAAGAGAAGTGGACTGTCAGGGGTAAACTATGTGAAAATTTTTTAAAAACACCAAATACCAATACTTTTTATCAATGTGAAGTGGCAAAGTGACTTGTTCTGTGAGTCACGGAAGATGCCAGGGTTCAGCAAATGGCCAACACAGAAAGGTGAATTCCTAAGTAAATTACCAAAAAAATGAAACAAGACAACAGCTGTTCTCTGTCTCTAGAACTTCTAGAGCTACCTGGATAACCACTCAACAAATGTACCAGATGGGGAGCAGGCTGAAGTATCGGATGGGGATTTTCTTTAAAGGACCTTTGAGGTTCCTCAAATTTATGATCCTAGACTCAGGTCTACTCTTAAAATGTTTCTACCTTTTCTGTGAAACTAAGCCTCTGGTTATCTGGTCCTTTGATAAAATAGTAAAACTTTTCTTTCTAGAATGTTGAGAATATGTGAAAGGTACCACATGTTTAGTGTTTTGAATCTTTCAGAATGACAATTAGTTCCTAAATGCAAAATATGTGTTTTTCATTTAATTATATTAGGGAACATGTTAGGCAAATTATGTAGACTGAAAGAACTGGATAGTGTGGATACTTTAAAATATTTGCCACAGCTCTACTGCCAAGGAGGAGTCAAGTTTCTAATTCTTTCCCCTTTGAATGTTTTGCATCTGGATTTATTTATGCTGGGATAAATGCCCACTTCCTGACCCACAATTCTTCATGGTAACAATGAAGCATCCACCCAGGACAGCCATCTTCACCTCAACTTTGGTCAAACTCATGAGTCTAAGGTTCTTTTAATGCAAGGGTTGAATCTACAAGACTCTAGCATTCTCATAGACTACACACAGTCCGACTATTTGAACTATGTTTTTAATTAAAGCAGTGTGATGAAAGTGTTGATTGTAGGGAGAGTCACTCATTATCCAGAAGTATCATCTGTACTGCCAAACATCTGGATTTGGTGAAGAAACATCTAAGTGGTTCAAGTGAATTTTTATTTTGCATTTGGATGTTTTGGTGTCATGTAGACCCAGCCTCAGTCAAGACTTGGAGGAAAAACCTGGCACAAAAAAAAAAAGAAAAGAAAAAAAACAGAATGACTTAATGTTAGCATAACAATCTCAAAAGAATAAAGATTTTTTGTTTATGATCGCCATGATGTAGGAGACATTGAAAGAAAGCCATTCCTCTAAATAAGTCAGAGAGTAATCACCAGGTCACAGAAAATAATGAACTATACCCCTAGACCTCTTTCTCAATTTTGGCAAATGAGTGGTAAATTAGAAAGTTGTAATTTACAAAGTAAGATAAAATGTAAATCAGGTTAGCAGATATTTGGAATCCTGAATGCATAAAGTTTAACCAAAAAGATTACCTACAATCTTGAGAATAAGAAAATGTATGAAAGAAACCACTTACAGCTTTTCTGAAGGCTAGTGAGGAATGGACAAAAATCCTCATAATTGGGCTAAAAATAAATACCATTAGACCAAGGCAGGAAAGAAGAAAAGTGATTCTGAACATTATTCTTCATTAAAACAGAACTCTAACTCTTGAGAATGGATAATCCCCACACCCCTGTAGGCCTCTTAGAGGCTCAAGAAAAGGGAGAGGGATAGACATGTGCACTGTGAATGCATCTTCATCAGAACGAGACTCTCAAGGTTAGAAAATCTAACTGGGACCACGGTTGTACAGCTTTATCAAAGCAAGGACATTTATAATGTTATACCTTTTTCATTCATCCCCCATTCCTTGTCTTCTCCATATCATCTGCAGGTTAACACAGCTCTTTGTGCAACCTCTGCACTCATGGTCTGGAAGGCGGGAACCTTGGGTTCTGGTTACTGCCACACCCTGCTCTGTCAATTGCACATGACTTCCCAAGGCCTGTTTCTTCATCTTTAAAATGGGGATGTTAATATTATTTAAGTAAAATTATTTAAGTATGATTTTAGTAATATTTGCTTAAATCATAGCATCCAGGAACAACAGGCTAGTATCCATAAAAACTAAGAAATTATTAAAGAAGCAATATTTGGAATATTTAAATGCATTTGCAAAGTGATATTTCCGACCAAGTGGCAAGGGCAACCCAGATCCAAGTACCACCACCGAGGCCCAGCACTGGGCTATGAGGTAAGGAGACACGAGGGAAAGTACTAGACCCAGTGTTCTATCAATGGAACATGTAGGTGATACCAAGCTAGAAGAAGCAGACCCCAGTGTGGGCAGGCAGTGAACACATGAATGATATTAAGAGATTATAGAAATATGGGTGGGAAAGAATGAGATAGAATTCAACTTGGAAAAATGCAAAGTAATGTATTTGGGAGTAAATTAACCAGAAACACATGATTTTGCAGTGTTCTATGTCAACTAAATTAGCTGGAGACAGAATCATCCTGCCAGTGAGTGGAAGATGGATGATCCCGGCACCCCTAGGGCAGGCCACACTTGGAATTCCGAGTTCAAATCTTCCCCTTCAAAAGTAAGAAATGAGAAAGAAAAATTAAACAAAAAAGATCAGGAGAATGCCACACTACTAATTAGGGAATTAAAGGTGGTTGATTTAAGATGAGGATTTTTAAATTTCACAGGATGGGCTGGCTGATATCAGGCTGTGACAGGAACAGAGAGAGTTGTAGATCAAGTTTAAAAACTGGTGTGAAATAGGGGAATATTAGAGAAGGCGGAGATTTTAGAAATCTGCTCCACTACCACCTCCACTCCATGTTACAAATGAAGCCAAGACTCAAAAGAGTTCAGAAAAGGATGTCATTGATCAAAGGGATTTCTAAAACAATAGAACTGAATAGGAAACCTCAAGGTCTCTTGGTTATTACACCCCTAACCCAGTAACCTCTGAATGTGTCATCGCTTTGATGTGTTCTTGCCTTTGGACGTGAATTCTTTCTGTCCTTGTCATGGTTTCTATCTCCCAGGGCCCTCTCTCTGGTCCTCCATTCTCTAAACATTGCCCTCCCGGGGTACACGCCATCACCCATAGCAGGTACTCCTTCTTCACTGCACAGGGAAGGTTCACGCACACAGCCTGGCCGCTGGCGAGGAAGCCCCTTTCAGACACGTCTCGCCTTCAATCAGAATTAGCTTTCCATCCTGTCTGTCCTCTTAGGCCTTTTCCATTTCCACGAAGGCAATGATCATACTGGGTTACAAATCTTCCACACCGTGCAACGTTCATGCTTCCGTATTGTGACATCCGAGGGGAGGGGCGGTATCCCAGTCATCTTCACATCTCCAGTGTTTAGCTCAAGGCCTGGCATAGGAAACTGTCTTCTCATGGATATTAAATAAATGAAATATCCTGTTTTCTTCCCATCATTCACTTGCAAACCTCTCTCTGTTTTCAGACAGATAGATTTTTAGAGGCTATGTGTAGTGATGGTGTTAAAATGTGACGTCATTCACTGCTTTCAGACATTTAACACCATCAGAGCAGAAGTCCTTTCCAGAAATCAAACCTAACCAACCCATCAAAATGTATTCACCCTCCCACCAGCACAACTGATTAGACAATTCTATCATTTTGCTTTTTCTCCAATGTGTTTTATATTTCACAATATATTTCTCCACTGAAGGCAAATTCCATAGTGAAATAAATCAGAAACATTTGGCTAAACAGAAGTAATTTGCTTTTCTTTACTGTTCTGCATATTATGGATCTCAAAGCTAGGGGTCATCCAATTTGATCTAAGAACCCTTTTCTCATCTGTTAATATATCAGCTTCAGGGAGTTGTGTTTTGTGGAAAACATTTTGAAATATGTTGAGCTTTCTGGGCAGGTGACCATGTCACATGTTCTTGTAGTAATATAAATAGTCAATGCTTACTGTGTGTCAGCCCCTGATGCAATATTTTACATGTATTAACTCATTTAATTCTCATAACCTTATAGGGACAGCTATTACTCTTACTTTACAGATGAAAAAACTGAACTATAGAGAGGTGAAGAAATTTACACACCATCACATAGCTAACAAGTGGTAGAAGCAGAATTCAATCCCAAAACTTTGTACTCAAGTGCCCAGTACTTTAAGCTAAAACCCCATTCCCTATAATTGTCCTCCCAAGTTGACCCCTGGGTGCTGAGAAATGATTCCCAGCCCTTACAGCATCCAACCCATTTAAATATTTGAAATATTTCTACAGGCTTTCTTCTAGGAATCTTCAACTGCAATCTTCAATCAAATGACAAAATATGAAATTCTTTTACCTTCTTGATGATTGCCTTCTGACACATAGAATGGATTCTATGTTCTCACTAATTTTATGTCTCAGAAGTAATACAGCCAGCCTGATGTGGTTTAACTAACACTAAGAGCAGTAAACAATTGCTTCTCTCTAGAAACGCATGAGGTGTGGGGAGTCTTATTTCTATGTTTGTCTGTTTGGGGTATCCATTTTATGCTCTTGGCTCATGTTTAGCTAAATAATAACTAAAACCCAAGCTCAGCAAAGCATGAATTTGAAAATATTTCACTAAAGAAAATCACTTTTACAAATGACAAAAACAATTAATAAGTAAAGACTGCCCCCAGCCAAATGTCCCCACTTAGGCAAATCTGCAAGTAACACCTAGGCCTCACTCGGGACATTTCCTGTCTCCCATTTGCACAGTTATGACCGTCAATAGCCAGGTGGCAGATGTAACCAGCCCTTTCTGAAGGAAATCATGAGGACACCAGGCATGGCCTGGGAAATGCTTCCATAAGAGGAACTGCTTTTAATGAGGCTCCCGCTGACTTAGTATTAGAAGCAGTGTGGGAGAGAGGATGAAAGAAGAGAAGAAATAATTTTTTTAAGTATTAATTAAATTATACAGATATAAAGAAACAGGCGTACAGCCCAATGGACCCTCAGAAACATAGCTCCCTCTCTTGTTCCATTAGAACCACTTAGTTCAGAAAAGTAGATTGTGAGGGGTCTATCACCTATGCAGAATGGTCAGCCCTACACTTAAATGAGAATTTCCTCACTTGACAGATGGGGATTGAGTGTCTGTTAGCTAACATTTTTCCTCTAATTACTAATTATACCAGAGAAAGGGGCTTTCTGAACAGAGTCCTGGAAATGTGAAATTTGATCAGTAGAGATTTGCAGTAAAGATGGAAGATTGATGTGTGACGTCAGACAGCTGGCCAGGAGGTCCGTCGGGCCAGGAAGCTAGCAGCTGCTTACAGCGGATTTGAGAGGGTGGAGGGAGAATTCAGGAAGGGGGGATCAAAAATGGTCTTGCAGAGGAGAGATAAGGAGAACCATGTTAACAATTTTCCTTCCCCCTCCTCCCCTTTGTGTCCTTTCAGATAAGAACACATTAATCCTCTGAGTTTGCGGCTATGTCCAACAGGTGGCAAGGCCTATTCCTGCATAGCAGACAGCTGCTGGGACTGAGGGAAGATGCCAGAAAAAGGAAGCTTCAGGTGGGAATCTGCTCAGAGCAATTAACCTTCACCCTGAAATACACTGGGCCCCACTCCCCTCACTCACAAAGGAGAGCACAACCCTGAAGGCCAAACACTCAAAGCATTTCCTAGGGCAGGGATGCTGACAGGGTCATCCAGGGACCAGCTGCAGCAGAATCCCATGCCCTTCTCTTTGACCATGTGGATTCCTGGACCCCAGCCCAGGCCTCCAGAGTCCGAATATCTGTAGGTGGAGTAGTCTCCCTGCCAGTCACTTTGCCTTACATCATCCCTTGTATTTTCTTCTTCACACCTAAACCATTGTCTGAAATGGTATCATTCATTTATTTTCTGCCTTCTCCACGATAGTGTATGCTTTAAAGGAGAAGGAACCACCTGCTCAGAAGAGTACCCAGCACAGAGGAGGGGCCTAATAAATAAATCAATTAATAGGTGAATTGAAGGGAAAGAAGGAGGAAGAGAGGAAGTTCAGAATGCTTTCCCTAGTTAATAATAAAGCTGCACTGACCCCAGTTTCTATACCCTGGGGATCTTCAGGCAGTAGAAATCAGGGCAGAAGCCAAGGGAAAAGGAGGTTACTGCCCATCAGGTATTAAAAACAACCACATAAAAGACTGAAGAGTTTATGAGTAATGAGCCCTTAATGCTCCCACATGCACCCACACATACCACAGACTCCTGCATGGAAACACATCACCGCAGCCAAACACAAAGACCCCACCAGCAGTCAGGCTGTGTGCATGGACCAGCCCCTTGCACCTTTGTCTCCAGAAAGCCTTTAGTGCACACCTGTCACTATTCTGAAGTTACCCCTAAGGCATCAATATGAGGAAAACATTGACTCCTCTAATTCTATTTAGTTTTTTAAAAACACGTTTAATTTTAATGTTTCTGGATACATAGTTGTATATATAATGATGAGGTACATAATGGGCATGCAGTGCACAATAATCAAATCACAGAGAATGGAGCATCCAGCCCTTCCGTGTTTATCCTTTTGTTACCTACAATCCAATTACACTCTTTCAGTTCTTGTGAGCCACCCCGAATTTTAGAACAACAGAAATTAAGGCACCAAAAGCAATGATAGTTTGCACAAAGACAGAAAGTGGGAGAAAGCCAAAAACCTGGTCTTCTTGCCACATAAAGCAGCTGTGTCTTCCAACCTTACCACTTCCTGCATTTTCCCTGATGCTCATTCTTGAAGCTACCACATGCTGTTTGAGGCTTATTTTTGTAACTGGCAAGAAGGAGGGAGGATGTTAGCAACATACCATGTTCAGTAACACACATTAAACTTAATCTTCCTGTTACTCCTTTTTCCTACTTTTATACAATAAGGTTGGTCATATTGGAAACACTGTCTAAGGAGATGACTAGAGCACTCACAAACACAGGCTAGTACAAATACAGTGTATTAAAATGTAGCACCTTTTTAATATCCACATATAACGCTTTCTTAGAATCCTTTTCTATTAAATCAGTCTTTTAAATCCCCACCACCTTGTCATAAACATAGCTTTCTCCTGGTTTGAGTCTTCCATAAATGGGAGGTTCAAGGATCATGGGCTCTAGGATGTGGCAAGGCTCTAAAGAATCACACAAGCTAAGTCATCCCCTCCACACTGTCCTGGAAAAGGCAACAGAGGTCCAGAAACTTCACATAGTGTGGGAAGTGACATGGCCAGTATTCCTGTTTTTTGCTTCCAGGACTTTCCATAGAAACCCCAGTGCTTAGCATGACTTGTAACACTCAGGCAGGCCTTGGTGGCACATCTGATACTTGTCCTCTTCACCACTGACTGATTAGACACTAAATCCCTATCACCCCGAAGCTTTAGACATCTTTAGGAATGTCTCCATGTTCTTTTGTCACTACACATATTCCCTTCATCCTTAGGGGAGCTATACCCATATGGAAGCAACCAGAGTCATGGTGGTTATGAACACAAGGGAGTTATAGGGGACTGTTACTGGAATGGGTGTGGAGAGCTGAGTGGCTGAGTTTGAGCTTGCTCCTCCTGAGATGCTGTGTAAGAAAGAGCTCCCTCTCTAATGCGTTGGAGGAGGCAATTTAAAGCCTTGTTCCTGGGAAGGTGATGCTCACTCCTCAGGCACTGCACTGGCCTCTGCCACCGCAGCTCTGAGAGGCATCATTGTCACAGCTGCGACAGCCCCGGCATCCGCACAAACCAAGAGAGGATAAAGAAGCAGACCATGAGCAGGTCCCCTCCCTCTCATTTGCCAGAGGAAGACAGGCATTCCCTGGCGCAGGGCAAAGGAGGCATCAGAAGGCCACGTGCAATAGCTCAACGCTGTCATCCCAGCACTTTGGGAGGCTGAGGAAGGAGGATCACTTACACTCAGGAGTTCGAGACCAGCCTCAGCAGGACCTCATCTCTACAAAAAATAAAAAATTTTAAAAAATATTAACCAGGAGCGGTGGCACATGCCTGTAGTCCCAGTTACTCAAGAAGCGGAGGTGAGAAATATTCCTTGAGCCCATGTTCGAGGCTCCAGTGAGTCATGATTGTGCCACTGCACTCCAGCCCAGGCAACAGAGTGAGACCCTGACTTAAATCAAAAATCAACAACAATAAGAAAGTTCTAAGTCTGATGTGGCACCATTTTTCCACTGAGCTTTGGGCTTTGACAATCATGGAGCTGGGCTACCAAGTCTGTTGTGTTTTATGTATCTGCTCTCAAAATATTTCTGAGAGCTAAGCAGGATTCAAGATTATTATCCCTTTTAGAGGACAGAACAACTGGGCGTGTCTTTCCCCATTCTCCGCCCAGGAAATTCATTTTCATTCCTTACAATTCAACTTGTTGTTAAGTACGTCTGGGATGCATTGTCAAATGCCCCTACGCAGTCTTCTGAAAAGAATGAGGCTCTTTCCTGTGTGCTCCCACAGTACTTGGCATACTCCTCAGTGGCTGTGTGGTCCAGTGGGGTTCTAATTATTTGCTTTTCAAGGCTATTTCCTCAAACTGTGCTCCTCTCCAGAGCAGGGCTTAGGTTTCCTTTATCTTTGTAGGCTCTTGTCTCCCTACCCCCCAAGTCTAGTTTTAAAGCCTGGCGCATCAAATATGCTGAAAGAACAGGAGAAAAAATAAAAGAAAGAAAGTGAAGCAGCTTACCCAAAGCCAGCCAGAAAGTCAGCATCAGAGTTCTGACATTTACTGCAGTACTCGGTTCTAAGCTAGGCTGTCATCAGGCTGATTTGATGGTACACAGAGTGATGTACTTTTAAGAATGATTTTACTGCTAAAGAAATGAAGAACATACAGCCCAGGCCAGTAAATTTTGAAGTATGATTAGATGATGGCTTATGGGCTCCATCTAAGCTTCAAATCAGGATCATTTTCAGGTCTAATGGAAATTACATGGTGGCTTTGGCTTCATAGGGAAGGAACTTGGAGCTAATCAGCCTCGGGAATGCCACCATCTGAGATGCCAGGGCAAAAACAAAGAAATGCCATCGATTAAGAGTCTCCGTCAAGAACGTTCCAATGCTGCGAGGCTGCTGAGATGAGATGGGACTGGAATCCTAGCCACAGGCTTAATTGCTTTGCAAGAGGGCACAGCTGTTGCTGCAGGGAAGCGCAGGCAAAATTCTGTTTTCTTACTTTCAACTTTCTGCTGACCTTGTTAGAGATTGTTTCTGAGCTGCCTGATACCCATGCTATTCTTGAATGGTTATTTCTTCAGTGCCCCGTGTCTTGCTTTTGCATTTCCTTATAAGCCCAGCACTTAATGTAGTGCCTGAAATGTAACATTCACTCAAGAAATACCTGTTTGATTATTTAATTAAATCACCAGAAGAAGAGTTTTAATAGCAAATGACAGTTCCCTGTCACCCAAGAGAGGCACTCCTTTACTTTTTGAACCAAGACTCCCCTTTGTCCTTTTACTAGAATATAGGAAGGCGAAGAAAGGAGAAATAGTATTAAAAACATTGGAATTGTGTTCAGTCTATCACTGTGTCTGCATCAAAATTTTCCACCCATACTCTATGACCAAATAAACTGTTTTTGAGACTTCTTTCTTTTCCTCTTATAAATGACAATCAATCCTTGAATAACAAATGACTTGTCCCACATTTGTAAACTCTTCTGGCCTTCAAAATAGCTAAAATGACCTAAGGCCTAACAGAAGAGTGGCATGTATGGACTTTGCCAGAAGTCAGACCCATGGGGTAAGATCTAGAGAGTTACCGGCTTAAGTGGTGTTAAGCAGCCTATGATTGGAAAATAAAATGAAATAGAATCCCCTCCCAGAATCAAGAATAGCCAGGCCTCATCCTAAAATAAACAGGCCAAAGAAGCATGGGTGGCAATGGCCTAATCCTCAAACCTGTTCTTCCCCCTTTATTTCACTTAGGTTTCCAAACATTTGCCTCTGCCTTCTATCTGTAGCCTTAGAGCCAAATATGTTTTAAGACTTTCTGCTCTTCACATTAAGCAATGTGCTGAACTCCTCTTAAAACTCAGTACAGCAGGTAAAAGCTCTGAATCATAATGAAAATGTTTGATGACTTTGGTTTTTCTTTGTTATGAAAGGATTTCTACCCTTTATACATTTGGAAATTGGGGTCATCTTTTCCTTGTGAATAAAAAAAAATTACACTTTTAGTTATATTGCATAAGTAATATTTTTGCATTCACTTCACCAACAATACAAAAATAGTTTCTCTCTGTCCTCTAAATGCTCCACTGGAGCAAAGAAAATGATTGGTTTCACCTGGGTCCTCTGAGTGCTGCAGGAACTCAAGTGGTACCCAGTGCTTTTCTGGACATGATACAGTGGAAACTTATAGAAAAGGAATATATTCCTCAGAAATATATCCTCCTATAAGTCTGCTACATAATAAAAATAATAATAGCTTACATGAATATAGCACTTTATAATTTACATCTTTAATGTTTTGGTCAATTGATCTACATCAATGGAGCTAAGTATAAATCATATGGTGTAGACACATTTTATAGATGACAAAATTTATGTTCTGCATGCTTAAGCTACTTACTAGAGATACGTAACTAAGCTGAACAAAATTAAAATTCACATTAATTTTGGCCAGGCACAGTGGCTTGTACCTATCATCCCAACACTTTGGGAGGCCAAGGCAGGAGGATCACTTGAGACCCAGGTGTTCAAGACCAGCCTGGGCAACATAGGGATACCTTGTATCTATAACAATTTTAAAAATTAACTGGTTGTGGTGGCATATGCCTATGGTCTCAGCTACTTGGGAGGCTGAGGCAAGAGGATCCCTTGAGCCCAGGAGGTTGAGGCTGCAGTGAGCTATGATCGTGTTGCTGCCCTTCAGCCTTGGCCACAGAGTGGAGACCTTGTCTCTAACAACTACAACAACAAAACAACAACATTTGTAATTCACATTTATTTATTATTCTGGGGATTGTTGCCCTATTATTTTCCCAACTATGATACAGAAACTTAAGAAGACACATGACAAAATAAGCACATGTTACCATCAGTGTGTTCAAGGTGAGCAGGGAGTAGGAGGAAGGAAAAGGCCGTATTCCTGAGACAATAGCTAGATGGTGGTATTGTGTGGCATCATCTGGGCTATTGGTGGCGGCAGTGTTTAGATAACAAAGAGGTTACATCAGGGCAGGGAAGATACAAAACGACAGATATTTGCTCTCTGAAATGTTTGATAATTAGAATTGGCCTCAAAAGCAATGGAAAACCTATACTCAAAGCCCGTCATTCATTATGTCTCAAGTCTCTGAGATCAACAGTGTCAAAGTTCTGACTTTCTACTTCTAGGTTGGGATATTGCTTCAATATTCATTTACAGCTGTCACTTCCCTCTGACAGAGACTCACAGATGAAATGAAAAATGAAGACTCCAGCCATTTGTGGTTATTAAAGGCTGCGTAGTACCTTTTACAAGAATTGGGTGATTAACATTCACAATCTTGGCCTATTTCCAACACAG
This sequence comes from Cheracebus regulus, assembly GCA_963574635.1. NCBI lineage: Eukaryota > Metazoa > Chordata > Mammalia > Primates > Pitheciidae > Cheracebus > Cheracebus regulus. The sequence goes on along the minus strand of CAUYQU010082577.1, from coordinate 23,805 downwards.
AGGAAAGAACTGTGCTTCCTCATTGCCTGCTTGCCCTGCAATTTCCACTGGGTCTATTGCACAGAATCACAGTGGAGGGATGTAGACGCTGATAGATTGGTCAGGGTAGAGTTTTATGAAAAACCCATTCTTACCGTGTTTTAATTTAGTACATCTGAGGACCACCTGGATGCAGGAAACCAAATTTACTCCTGCCTTCAAAGGAGGGGAGAATCAAGGCTTTAGGAATACTTTACTTCAATCAGTTTCAACTTCACTTCCCTGGGCTGTTTTGTAGAACCAACACCTTTCTCCTCACTGTGAAAGACTCTGACCCTGGATAATAAGCAGATGCATTTTTCAGAACACTGGCAACACCTACCTATAGAAGAGGCTTCACTCTAGGCTCTGAAAGGTGGTTTTAAGACTAAAATATTACACCCGTATTTTAGTTTCTTTAAAAATATATCCTCCTAGAAGTCCTCTAAATAATAATAACTAGCTTGCAAAACAGCCAGATGACTTTTAGGTTATATCTGCAAGTGTAGAGAAATGGAAAAGAGAAGGAGCAAAACAGAAATTGTGCCAAGCTTGGGACTCACTCAGATATCATGTGTTTTGAATTTCAAATCTCCTGGTATTTCAGTTTGCATATCCTTGGCAAAAAAAAAAATTGAATCACTCTTAGTGCAATATATTAAATACCTTAGTGGACATCAAGCATAACTTATTGAATGACCTGAGTTGAGTTCGAATGAGTCTGAAACAGAGCAAGGTTCAAACTATTCAAGGTTTACAAAGAGAAAACATTATGTAGAACATGGGGGTGAGGAACTAAACATATTCCTAGGGATAACATAACCCCTTGGCTGTACTTAGTAAAGTGTTAACAGAAAAGCAAAACTTTTTGGCTTTGGAAAATAAATGTTCACTGGAAGTGATTTTAATTTCTTTAATAAAAAGACAGTAATAAGAATTGATGGTTATTGGTCATGCAATTAACTCCTTGGGCTTTTTAGTAGCTAAAATTTGTGAAATGCATATGGAACACACATTTCTTCTCTAATGATAAAGTTGTCAAGTGTATATTAATTTTATTGCCATTAATAGTATTTTCAAGAAGTAAGCACCTCTTAGCAAACGCTATCTAATTTTCTCAGTGCTCTGCTTCCTAATTTTTTCATTTTGCTATGAACTTCTAACTAAAATATCTCTGTATTTCACCTGCTGAGTTTTCACCAGGACAACAAAAATGAAGTCCACTTCAATAATTCTGTTCTGGCCTTGCTCACTTTTATCTGTGCTACTTACCCCTCCTCCTACCAATGTCTATTTCTTTTTCCAGTTTGTGTTATTGCGTATCTATGAAATACTGCCAAATATTTGCCAAATACAGCAACTATCTGCCAAATATTCTCCCTCATCATTGGTGCACAGTAAAACCAGCCCACAAAGAACTAGAAAGTAGAGTAGAAAACTTTGAGCACCAAGAAGAGGCCTACAAGACGTTATCTGATATTTTTCCTTTTCACTATTGGCTAAAAAAAGATGTAAGCACCTTTGGCTGTTTCTTCGATGTCATTAAACTTAGTGTGCAAGAGTTTGCACATAGAGAAGGTACTGTGTTCTTTTTATATTTCAGAATGATGTTTTTATTGAAGCCGGGCAGTGCACTGGGGGACATTCTTCCATGCAATAAAGTTCTTAACAGTAATTTTGATGTTCTTAACTAAAATGAGATTGCAGGGAAAAACATTCATCACCTGAAATGAATACATCAAAATTCTTTTCACAAATATTTGAATTTTTCTTTTCATTCATTCCTTCAACAATACACATTTTAAAACTTCAATCATAATGGGTCCACGAAGACTGAGTAGAGGGAGGGAGAGAGAGAGGCAGAAAGAACAATTTTAGACATGAAGGAGAGGGAAGATCTCTCTTCTAAGACAGCTGAAAAGGAAAAACTTAAAGAAGTGTGAGAAAAAGCCACAAAGGTAAAAAAGAGCATCTGAGAGAGAGGACGTGGCACCTGCCAAGGCCCTGTGGCAAGAACGTTTACGACACATTGTAGGAACAGAGGGAGGCCCATGTAACGTCAGCTGAGCAGGTGAGGGGAACATAGAAGGCTGGAAGGTCAGAGAAGCATCAAGGGGCCGATCACACTGCACCATGAAGTCAGGGTAAAGATTTTAGAGTCTGAAATGGAATGCTAGGTAAGGATTGGAGGAAGAAAGAAGACATGCACTGACAAGTTTTAGAAATATCACGTTGGCTACAGAATTGATCATTAGGGAGCAAGGATGGAAACAGGACAAGCATCTAGAAAGCGAGTGCACATCCAAGGCTAGAGGATGACGGCTTCGACCAGAAAAGTGCCATGGACTTGCTGAGGTACAGTTGGAGTCCAGATACCTACGAAAGAGGAACCAGGGGCGTTGCTTTGGTTTGGATGTGAGAAGTGCTTGCAAGAGACACTAAGTATGACTCCAAGGTTTTGCCCTGATAAACTGGAGAAACATTGATGGTATGAGGAAAAATACAGAAAAAAGGATGGAGGGCAATTCAAAGATCAAGAGTTCTATTTTGGGCAAGACAAATTGAATATTTAACAGAGAAGCTTATTGATATTTAAACAGAAAAATCCATATATAGTTCAGGGGATACATTTGTGAGTCTTCAGTGATGATAGACTTTTAAACCTATGACGCTAGAATGAGATCACCTGAGTGACGGTAGTTAAAGAAACACAAGAACTGAGCCTCAGAAATCCCAACATAAAAAGAGAGGCTTTGGGAGGCTGAGGCGGGCGGATCACAAGGTCAAGAGATCGAGACCATCCTGGCCAATATGATGAAATGTCTCTACTAAAAACACACAAAAAAAATTAGCCAGGCTTGGTGGTGCGTGCCTGTGGTCCCAGCTACTCGGGAGGCTGAGGCGGAAGAATCGCTTGAACCCAGGAGGTGGAGGTTGCAGTGAGCCGAGATCGAGCCACTGCACTCCAGCCTGGAGACAGAGCAAGACTCCGTCTCAAAAAAAAAAAAAAAAGAGAGAGAGAGATTCGAAAAATGAAGAGAAGCAAGCAAAAAATGAAGAGTAACAAGGGAGAGAACAGAATGACCAGAACTGAAAAAGGAGTTGCAAAAGCCAAGAGAAGTGTTTCAAAAGAAGCCAGATCAAATCGACTGACAAGTGTGGGAGATGAGGGCTGAGAGAGCCCACTTCATTTGGCAACGTGAGGTCACTGCTGAACGTTGCTGGGGGGCGGGCCTGAAAGCCCTACTGGAGTTGGTTCCGAGGAGTCTGAGAGGAGAATAAAAGGAGTAGTAAGGAGAGACTACTCAGTTTTCTGTGAAGGGGAGCAAAGCTGTGAGGTCAACATGAGGTCAAAGCAGCAATTTTTCTAATAAGGGAATACAGTATAGCTCATGTGAATGCTAACGTGAATAGTTCAGTAGTGAAGAACAAATGCTGATGTCGGGAAAAGGTGAAGGATTTGTGGAGAGATGCTGTATTATTTTGCTGGACCTGCCATAACAAGGTGGCATAGACTGGATGTCTTAACAACAGAAATTTATTTAATCAGTTTTGGAGGTTGGAAGTTCGAGATCAAGGTCTCAACAGGGTTCACGCCCTCTGAGGTCTCTCTTCTTGGCTTGCAGATGTCAGTCTCCTTTTGTGAGAAACAAATTCACCTGCCCAAACCCAAAGAATGGACTCAGAGACCTTGAGAAAGCGAAAGTGAGACTTTTAATTACCATCTTGCAAGAGTAGGTGTCTGATGGGCAGACACACCCAGCACAGTTACAAGAAGCAATTAATGTATCCCCTAGTGCTCAGGTCCCACCCCCAGTGCCTCGGAGGCTGAGTACTACAGGGTTACAATCTTCCCGGACATCACCTATCAGTTGCTGGGTTGGGGCTCTACGTGATTTTTTTTTTTTTTTTAGGATTGTCTTGCTGCATTTTGTTGCAGCCCACAATGCATTGCAATCCTAGTCGGCTCAGGGGCTCTTTAAATATTTGACTTATGACCTAAGTAGCTGGGCAGGTTGATAAGAACAGACAAAGCGAGCTATTTTGCAGGCGAGTAAACTTTCATCTTAGATGAAACTCTTTTGGTTCAGGTGAGGGCAACTAAGGAGATTGGGGCAAGGGGCCCCTGACAAGCAGGCATCAGCTATCCAAGCAGGAGCTCAGTATATCCTGCTTTTTCTGTAGTTTGCTGACCTAAGCTGATTTAAGGCACTTTGTCTTGGAAATTGACCCCTGTATACATTGTTTCCCTCACTTCTGTCTTCACAGTCCTTTTTCTCTGCATGTCTGTGACCTAATCTCCTTTTCTTATAAAAACACCAATCATATTGTATTAGGGGCCACCCAATGACCTCATTTAACTTTAATTACCTTTTTAAGACTCTTTCTCCAAATATAGTCCTATTCTGAGGTACTGGAGGTTAGGACGTAAACATGTAAATTTTAGGGGGAACACAATTGAGCCCATTACAGATGCCCTCAAATAGAAGAGAAGGAATGGGCTCCAGCGCATATGTAGATTTTAACACATCCATAGCCAGAGGATAAAAGAATATGAGAATAAATATATGTAGCTTCATAGGTTTGGTAGTGGGAACATATATCTGAAGACAGTCTGATATGTAGCTGAGAGGAAAATTGGAGGAGACATCCGAGATTTCAGGAAAAAGAAAAAAAAGTAAAATAGCCACCTAGGAGCGTGGTAAAATGACCAATAATAGGAAATGGAGTGGAATTGCTGGGCAGCACTAGGGCCTACCTGAAGTTAATGGTCACAATTTGAAGATGAGACCAATCCATAAAGGGGGGCGTGTGTGTGTGTGTGTGTGTGTGTGTGTGTGTGTGTGTGTTCTTCCTCCAGTTACGTTCAGTTGCTTCGGAATGATACAAGGCAGGCAAAGATTTGTTTTGGTTGAAGTAGAGTTGAATTTTGCTAGATGAATGTGCTGGAAGGAGGGAGGGACAAGTGAGTCAAGTACAGACACAGGGTTGCAATTATACCGATAAATCATGGCATCAAAATCAGGAGGAAAAGAGGTGAAGAAGAATAACCAACAGTGAAAACAGACTAGGAGCAATAGAGCACAGCTTCCTGTGGAGCAGAGGAACTATCGGAGACAGAAAACTAGAGAGACTGGAGAGAATGAGTTAAAAGAACAGGACATGCTAGACGTGAAGAGGAGCGATTGAAATGAGAACTGGAATAGCTGCAGCTATTGTTCATGACAACATTGCACTATAGAAGAATGGGTGGCTTGGTAAGAGTAGGAGAGATCAGAAAACAGATCATTCAGAGCACGCGTTGCCCTAAGGATTTGAAAATGTCATGAATTCTTAGAGGCATAGTTTTAAAGAATGGGGCATCCGCAAGGGGCAAAAATATTCAAAGTATATTCAAAGCTCATTCAAAGGGGAATGAGCTATAGATCTGTAGCTGACTGCAACAAGAGAGTCGTATTCAGCGGGGCATGACAGCATGAGCTTGCAGTGGGCTGTGCAGGCAGGACTGGTAGGAGGAAGGAAGGGAGAATGGTCTGGAATTGCCAATGAAGATGAGTGGACAAAGAGTAAGGACACCTCAGTCTGCATGAGTGAAGTATAGAAAACAGACACTGCCCAAGAATGATACAGGGAAAAGTCCTCAGGGAAAGGCCAGGTTTTGGTAAAGATAAGAAAGGGAAGGCATGGAGAACTGGAAGTATTTTGCTGAAGCCAGACAGTGCGTTTCAGAGGGTGCAGTGAACACGTCTGGGGTTGAAGAGAACTTCATAAATGGGCCAGTTTAAGGGAAGAGGATCTAGTGACAAGAAATGATCTGAGAGCCTTGGGCCTCCAGTCTGATTGAGGTGTAGGGATGGGGAAGAGAAGACATAAATACTGGTGGTCTCTAATACTGAGATGGCAAGGGTTGTGCCTGCAGTAAAAGGTGGGCAGAGGGTAGTGTGGGGGTTGCTACCTGGCTGCTCTCCTGACAGCAGTGCCAAGTAGGGAGAAGGGGGAGGCAGCAGCATGAGTTAGGTGTCAAGTGCCAAGTGCTGGAATGCAGAGGTGTTGCTGTACTTGAGAGCCCAGAGAGCCTATGGAAGAAGAAGTGGGAGGAGTCAGGGAATTGTTCATCCTGATCTCCATGGAATCACTGTACATTCAACACAGTAACAGTGAGCTGCAGTCCTTCAGAGCATAGTTAAAAGGTCAAAACAGTGTTGACTCCATCCGTGTGCAGGTGTGACTATAGAGTGGTGAGGATTATGTATAAAATTTTTTATTTTTTATATCAATAAGTTGCTGGGGAACAGGTAGTATTAGGTTACATTAATAAGTTCTTTAGTGGTGATTTCTGAGATTTTGGTGCACCCATCACCTGAGCAGTGTACACTGCATCCGGGGTGTAGCATTTTATCCCTCACCATCCCCCACCTTTTCCCCTGAGTCCTCAAAGTCTGGTGTATCATTCTTATGCCTTTGTGTCCTCATAGCTTAGCTTCCACATATGAGTGAGAACATAGGATGTTTGGTTTTCCATTCCTAAGTTGCTTCACTTAGAATAATGATCTCCAATTCCATCTAGGTTGCTGCAAATGCCATTATTTCATTCCTTTTTATGGCTGTGTAGTATTCCATGGTGTGTGTGTGTGTGTGTGTGTGTGTGTGTGTGTATATATATATACACATATATGTATATGTATACGTATATATACGTATATATATATACATATACATATACGTATATATATGTGTGTATATATACGTATACATATGTATACATATACGTATATATACGTATATGTATACATATACATATATATATGTGTATATACGTATATATACGTGTATATATATATACATATATATACACATATATACATATACATATATACGTATATATATGTGTATACGTATATATACGTATATATATATACATATACATATACGTATATATATATGTGTATATACACACACACACACACACACACTCACATATATAAATATACCATATTTCCTTTATCCACTTGTTGATTGATGGGCATTTGGGCTGGTTCCATATTTTCGCAATTACAAATTGTGCTGCTATAAAAATGTGTGTGCAAGTATTTTTTTGTATAATGACTTCTTTTCCTCTGGGTAGCTACCTAGGAGTGGGATTTCTGGATCAAATGGTAGATACACTTCTAGTTCCTAAGGAATCTCCATACTATTTTCCATAGTGGTTCTACTAGTTTACATTCCTACCAGCAGTGTAAAAGTGTTCCCTTTTTACCACATTCATGACAACATCTATTTTTGTCGGGGGCATACTTGCAGGGGTGAAGTGGTATCATATTGTGGTTTTGATTTGCATTTCCCTGATAATTACTGATGTTCAGCATTTTTCCAGATACTTGTTGGTGATTTGTATATCTTCTTTTGAGAATTGTCTATTCATGTCTTTAGCCAACTTGTCTATGGGACTTTTTTTCTTAGTTTGAGTTATTTGTAGATTCTGGGTGTTAGTCCTTTGTTGGATGTGTAGATTGTGAAGATTTTCTCTTCCACTTTGTGGGTTATCTGTTAACTCTGCTCATTATTTGTTTTGCTGTGCAGAAGCCTTTTAGTTTGATTCAGTCCCATCTATTTATCTTTCTTTTTCTTTCATTTGCTTCTGGGTTCTTGGTCACAAAGTCTTTGTCTAAGCCAATGTCTACAAGGCTTTTTCCAGTGTTGTCTTCTAGAATCTTTATGGTTTCAGGTCTTAGATTTAAATATTTGATCGATCTTGAGTTGATTTCTGTATAAGGTGAGAGATGAGGATTCAATTTCATTCTTTTACATGTAGCTTGCCAATTATCACATCACCATTTGTTGAATAGCATGTTCTTTTCTCATGTATGAGTCCATTCTCATGCTGTTATGAAGAAATACCCAAGACTTGGTAATTTTTAAAGGAAAGAGGTTTAATTGACTCATAGTTCTGCATGGCTGGGGAGGTCTCAAGAAACTTACAATCATGGCAGAAGGCACCTCTTCACAGGGCAGAATGAGAGAGAATGAGTGCTAAAGGAAGAGGGAAGCCCATACTTTACAACTGATTGCAAAACTGTCAGTCCTCATGAGAACAGCATGGCAGAAATCACCCACATGATTCAATTATTTCCATCTGGTCCTGCCCTTGACATGTGGGGATTATTACAATTCAAGGTGAAATTTAGGTGGGGACACAGAGCCAAACCATAATCTATCATTCCACCCCAACCCCTCCCAAATCTCATGTCCTCACATTTCAAAACACAATCATGCCTTTCCAACAGTTCCCCAAACTCTTAACTCATTCATTCCAGCATGAATCCAAAAGTCCAAGTCCAAAGTGTAATCTGAGACAAAGCAAGTCCCTTCTGGATATAAGCCTGTAAAATCAGAGCAAGTTAGTTACTTCCTGGATACAATGAGAGCACAGGCATTGGATAAATACACCTGATTCAGATGGGAGAAATTTGTCACCTGCAAATCCAAAATCCAGCAGTGCAGTCAAGTCTTAAATCTCTGAAATGATCTCCTTTCACTCCATGTCTCACATCCAGGTCACACTGATGCAAGAGGTGGGCTCCCATGGCCTTGAGCAGATCCACCCCTATGTCTTTGCAGGGTAGAACCTCACTCCCAGCTGCTTTAATGGGCTAGTTTTGAGTGTCTGCAGCTTTTCCAGGAGCACAGTGCAAGCTGTCATTTGATCTACTATGAGTCTGAAGGATCATGGCCCTCTTCTCACAGCTCCACAGTGGTCCCAGTGGGGACTCTGTGTGGGAGCTCTGACCCCACATATCCCTTCTGCACTGTCCTAACTAAAGTTGTCCATGAGGGCTTCATTCCTGCGGCAAACTTCTGCCTGGACATTCAGATGTTTCCATACATCCTCTGAAATCTAGGCAGAGGTTTTCAAATCTCAATTCTTGACTTCTGTGAACCCACAGGCCCCACACTATGTGTAAGCCACCAAGGCTTGGGGCTTGCACCCTTTGAAGCAATAGCCTGAGCTCTATGTTGACCCCTTTTAGCCACAGCTGGGATGCAGGGCACCAAGTTATGAGACTGCACAAAGCTGCAAGACCCCAGGCCCAGCCCATGAAACCATGTTTTCAACCTAGGCCTCTGGGCCTGTGATGCAAACAGCTGTGTGGAGATCTCTGACATGTCCTGAAGACATTTTCCTCATTGTCTTGGTGACTAATATTTGGCTCCTTGTTATTTATGCAAATTTCTTCAGCCAGCTTGAATTTCTTCTCAGAAAATGGGTTTTTCTTTTCTATTGCATTGTTAATCTTCAAATTTTCTAAACTTTTATGCTCTACTTCTGTTTTAAATATGTTTCAATTCCAAACCATATCTTTATGAGTACATGGAACTGAATGATTTTAAGAGCACCCAAGTCACCTCTTGAATGTTGTGCAGCTTAGAAATTTCTTCTGCCTGTTACCTTAAATCATCTCTTTCAAGTTCAAATTTTCACAGATCTCTAGGGCAGGGGCAAAATGCCACCAGTCTCTTTGCTAAAGCAAACATAACAAGAATCACCTTCATTTCAGTTCCCAACAAGTTCCTCATCATCTTCATCTGAGACCACCTCAGCCTGGATATTGTCAATATCACTATCAGCATTTTGGTCAAAGTTCCAAACTTTCCCACATTTTTCTGTCTTTTTCTGAGCCCTACAAACCATTAAAACCCCTGCCTATCACCCAGTTTCAAAGTTGCTTCCACATTTTTGGGTATCTTTATAGCAGCACCCAACTCTCTGTGGTATCAATTTACTGTTTCAGTTCATTCTCATGCTGCTATGAAGAAATACCCATTACTCAGTAATTTATAAAGAAAAAGAGATTTAATTAACCCACAGCTCTGCATGGCTGGGAGGCCTCTAGAAATGTACAATCATGGTAGAAAGCACCTCCTCACAGGGCAGCAGGAAAGAGAATGGAAGCCAAGTGAAAGGCAGTCCCTTAAAAATCCATCAGCTTCATGAGAACTCACTCACTTTCATGAGAACAGTATGGAGGAAAGTTCCCCATGATTCAATTATCTCCTCTGGTCAAGCCCTTGACAAGTGGAGATTATTACAATTCAGGGTGAGATTTGGGTGAGAACACAGAAACAAAACATATCACCCCACATTATGTTTTTGTTTGCTTTATCAAAGATCAGTTGGATGTAAGTATTTGGTGTTATTTCTGGGTTCTCTATTCTGTTTCATTGGTCTATGTGCCTGTATTTATACCAGTACTATACTGTTCTGGTGACTATTGTCTTATAGTGTAGTTTGAAGTTAGGCAATGGGATGCCTCCATTTGTTCTTTTTGCTCAGTCTTGCTTTACTTATGAAGGCTCTTTTTTGAGTTTCACATGAATTTTAGGATTTTTTTTCTAGTGCTATGAAGAATGATGGTGGTATTTTGATGGAAAGTACATTGAATTTGTAGATTGCTTTTGAAAGTAGGGTTATTTTCACAATATTGATTCCACCTATCCAGGAGCTTGGGATGTATTTCCATTTGTTTATGTCACCTGTGATTTATTTTAGCAGTGTTTTATAGTTTTCCTTGTAGAGATCTTTCACATCCTTGGCTAGGTATATTCATAAGTTTTTTATTTCTTTTGCAGCTATTGTGAAAGGGATTGAGTTCTTTATATGATTCTCAGTTTGGTCATTGTTAGTGTAGAGCAGAACTACTGATTCGTGTATGTTAATTTTGTGTCCTGAAACTTTGCTAAATTCATTTATTGGTTCTAAGAGTTCTTTGAATGAGTCTTTAGGGTTTTCTAGGTATACAAAACAGTGACTTCCTCTTTACTAATTTGGATTCCCTTTATTTCTTTCTCTTGTCTGATTGCTCTGTCTAGAACTTCCAGTCCTATGTTGAATAGAAGTGATGAAAGTGGGCATCCTTGTCATGTTCCAATTCTCACCAGGAATGCTTTAAACTTTTCCCCATTCAGTACAATGTTGGCTTTCAGTACAATGTTGTGTTTGTCATAGATGGCTTTCATTAAGGTATTTCCCTGCTATTTAAATTTTTCTAAGGGTTTTAATCATAAACGGATGCTGGATTCTGTCAAATGCTTTTTCTGCATGTATTAAGATAATCATGGGGCTTTTGTTTTTAATTATGTTTATGTGGTGTATATTCACATTTATTCACTTACATATGTTAAACCATCCAGCATTCCTGGTATAAAACCTACTTGATCGTGGTAGATTACCTTTTTGATAGCTATTAGATTTGGTTAGCTAATATTTTATTGAAAATGTTCACATATTTGTCTGTCATTTTCTTTTTTTATTATGTTCTTCCCTGGTTTTGGTATTAGGATGATACTGGCTTCATAAAATGACTTAGGGAAGATTTATTCTTTCTCTATCTTTTGGAATAGTGTCAATAGGATTGATAACGATTCTTCTTTGAATGTCTGATACAATTCAGCTGTGAATCTGTCTGGTCCTAGACTTCTTTTTTTGTTGGCAATTTTTTTTGTTACCATTGCAATCTTGCTGCTTATTATTGGTTTGTTCAGAGATTCTATACCTTCCTGATTTAATTTAGAAGGGTTGTATATTTCCAGGAATTCATCCATTTCCTCTAGGTTTTCTAGTGTATGCACATAAAGGTGTTCATAGTAGACTCGAATAATCTTTTGTATTTCTCTGGTATCAGTTATAATATCTCCCATTTTGTTTCTAATTGAGCTTATTTGGATCTTCTCTATTCTTGGTTAAACTCATTAATGGTCTATCAATTTTATCTTTTCAAAGAACCAGCTTTTTGTTTCATTTATCTTTTATATTTTCTTTGTTTCAATTTCATTTAGTTCTGCTCTGATCTTTATTATTTCTTTTCTTCTGCAGGGTGTGGATTTGGATTTGGATTTGGATTGTTACTGTTTCTCCAGTTCCATGAGGTGTGACCTTAGTTTGTCTATTTTTGCTCTTTCAGACTTTTTATTTAACCATTTAATGTTATGAACTTTCCTCTTCACATTGCTTTTGCTGTGTCTCAGAGGTTTTGATAGGTTGTGTCACTATTATCATTTAATTCAAAGAATATTTTTTAAATTTCTATCTTGATTTCAATGTTGACCCAATGATCATTCAGAAGCAGGTTATTTAATTTCCATGCATTTGCATGGTTTTGATGGTTGCTTTTGGAGTTGATTTCCAATTTTATTCTACTGTGATCTGAGAGTACTTGATATAATTTCAATTTTCTTAAATTTACTGAGACTTGTTTTGTGGCCTATCATATGGTCTACCTTGGAGAATTTTCCATGTGCTGATGAATAGAAGGTATGTTCTGCAGTTGTTGGGTAGAATGTTCTATAAATGTCTTTAATTCCATTTGTTGTATGGCAAAGTTTAAGTCCATTTGTTGTTGTTATTGTTGTTGTTGACTTTCTGTCTTGATAACCTGTCTACTCCTGTCAGTGGAGTGTTAAAGTTCCACACTATTATTGTGTTGCCATCTATTTCTTAGGCCTAATAGTAATTGTTTTATAAATTTGGAAGCTACAGTGATAGGTGCATATATGTTTATGATTGTGATATTTTCCCATTGGACTAGTCCCTTAATTATTATATAATGTCTCACTTTGTCTTTTTAAAGTGTTGTTACTTTAAAGTTTCTTTTGTCTAATATAAGAATAGCTACTCCTGCTTGCTTTTGATGTCCATTTGCATGGAATATATTTTTCCACCCCTTTACCTTAACTTTATGAGTCCTATGTATTAGGTGAGTCTCTTAAGGCAGCAGTTAACTTGCTTTGTGAATTCTTACCCATTCTGCAATTCTGTAACTTTGAAGCAGTGAGGCCATTTACATTCAATGTTAGTATTAAGATGTGAGATACTATTCTATTCATCAAGCTGTTTGTTGCCTGAATACCTTGTTTCCTTAATATTGTGCTATTGCTATATAGGCACCGTGAGATTTGTGCTTTAAGGACGTGTGATTTTGGTGTATTTCAAGGGTTTGTTTCAAGATTTAGAGCTTCTTTTAGTAGTTCTTGTAGTGCTGGCTTGGTAGCAGATAATTCTCTGAACATTTGTCTGGAAAAGTCTTTATCTTTCCTTCATTTATGAAGCTTAGTTTCACTGGGTGCAAAATTCTTGGCTGACAACTGTCTTGTTTAAGGAGGCTGAAGATAGGGCCCCAATTCCTTCTAGCTTGTAGGGTGTCTGCTGAGAAACCTGCTGTTAATCTGATAGGTTTTCTTGTATAGGTTACCTGGTGCTTTTGCCTCACAGCTCTTAAGATTCTTTGTCTTGATATTGGATAACCTGATGACTATTTGCCTAGGGAATGATCTTTTTGCACTATATTTCCCAACTGTTTTTTTTGAACTTCTTGTATTTGGATATCTAGATCCCTAGCAAGGCCAGGGAAGTTTTCCTCAATTATTCCCTCAAATATATTTTCCAAATTTAGATTTCCTTTCTTTTTGGGAAATACCAATTATTTTTAGGCTCGGATGTTTAACATATTTCCCACACTTATTGGAGGCTTTGTCTATTTTTTAAATTCTTTTTTCTTTGTCTTTGATGGATTAAGTTAATTTTAAAGCCTTGTCTTTGAGCTCTGAGATTCTTTCTTCTGCTTATTTGATTCTATTCCTGAGATTTCCAGTGCATTTTATATTTCTCTGTGTCCTTGATTGCCAGAAGTTGTGATTTTTTTTATGCTATTTCACTAAAAATTTTTCTTTCCTGAACATTTTTCTGTATCACATTTTTGATTCCTTTGTTGGACTTTACTGCCTCCTTGATTAGTTTAATAACTGACCTTCTGAATTCTTCTTCTGAAAATCAGAAATTTTGTCTTGGTTTTGATCCATTGCTGGTGAGCTGATCTTTTGGGGGATATTAAAGAATCTTATTTTGTCATATTACCAGAATTATCTTTCTGGTTTCTGCTCATTTGGGTAGACTATTCAGAGGAAAGATCTGGGATTCAAGGGCTGCTGTTCAGATTATTTTGTCCCATGGGGTGCTCCCTTGATGTGTGTTCTCTCCCTTTCCCTAGGAATGGGGCTTCTTGAGAACTGAACTATAGTGATTGTTATAGCTCTTCTAGATCTAGCCACCCAGTGGAGCTTTCAGGCTCTGGGCTGGTACTGGGGAATATCTGAAAAGAGTTCTCTGATATGATCCATTTTTGGGTCTATCAGCCATGCATATCAGCACCTGCTCTGGTGGAGACAGTAAGGGAGTGAAGTGGACTCCGTAAGGTCCTTGGTTGTGTTTTGTTTTGTTTTGTGCACTGGTTTTGTGTTGGTTGGTCTACAGCCAGTAGGTGGCACTTTCAAGAGTACATCAGCTGCTGTCCTACACGGAGGATGCAAACTTCCCCAGGGACAGCTGGTTAAGTATTCATGTTTCTCAGGTGGTGGGGAGGACAATAGAGGTCCCAAGAGACTGACCTATGTCTTTGGCTACCTGGGTGGGTGGAGAAAGGCCTCAGATTGGGGCAGGGATAAGTGTGTCTCAGCTCACCCTTTCCTTGGGCGGGGCTTGCTGTGGCTGCTGTGGGGGGTGGGGACTCAATATAACTCCTAGTCCAATGGAGTTATATTCATTTGCAAGGAGATTATGGCTGCCTCTGCTGAGTCATACAGGTCACCAGGTAAGTTGGGGGAAGTCGATAGTCACATCACCCTGCTCCCACACAGCCTGCAGTCCTAAAGTCCAGTCTCACTCCCACCATCTCCCATGACAGCACTGAGTCTATTTCCAGGCAGCTGGTGACCAGGGCTGAGAACTTGCCCTAAACCTTGAGCCTCCCGGTTGAGAAAGCAAGTCAACTCGCGGTTTTTCAGTGTCTCAGGGAGACTACAGTGCTTATATCTAGTTTCTTCAAAGGGTCAAATGGATTCTCTTGGTTTTTCTGGTATTTATTTATTTATTATACTTATATAATATATTTATTATGTTTTCTTTTGTATGCTAGTTATTCTAGTTAGCATTTTGTCTAACCTTTTTTCAAGGTTCTTAGCTTCCTTGCATTGGGTTAGAACATGCTCCTTTAGCTCAGAGAAGTTTATTACCCACCTTCTGAAGCCAGCTTCTGTCAAGTCATCAAACTCATTCTCCATCCAGTTTTTTTCCCTTGGTGGTGAGGAGTTATGATCCCTGGGATGAGCAGAGGCATTCTGGTCTTTGGAGCTTTCAGCCCTTTTGTGCTGGTTTCTTCCCATCTTCATGGATTTATCTACCTTTGAGATAGGGTCTTGCTCTGTCACCTAGGATGGAGTGCAATGGAGCAATCTCCAGTCACTGCAACCTGCACCTCCCTCCTGGGCTCAGGTGATCGTAAAGCTATAGCACCCCAAGTACCTGGGACTACAGGCGCACACCACCATGCCCAGCTAATTTTTGTATTTTTGTGTAGACAGGGTTTCGCCATGTTACCAAGGCGGTCTTAAATTCCTGGGCTCAAGGGGTCTGCTAACCTCAACCTTCCAAAGTGCTGAGATTATTGGCGTGAGCCACCACACCCAGCAATGCAGTTACTTAGATTTTTATTTTATGTTCTTGCATATCCTGCTAAAATATAAACTCACTGAGAGCAAAATACACATATTACTGTTTTGTAAGCACCACCTCTCCATTCCTCCACCACCCTCAGAATATGCTTAACAAATACTCTTGGAATTTAATCTCCATTAAAGTGTCAATCTATCAGTGAAGAATCCATCCTCATTCTTTTCTCCTTGAAGAAAGGAATGCAAATCTATAAAGCAAAAAAATTGACCAAACCAAAGGTTCTCACAAGACCTTAGCTCTTAGAGCTTCTAGAATCAGCTATTGAACAACTATCATCTTGAGTGGATAGTTGAACCATAAATAGTTACGAGAACTGCAGATATATGTTCCAAATGCAGGTATTTGAATGATGTTGTTAATTGTCCCAAGTATACATTTTTAATAGCATACACTCATACATAAAAACACAATGAATGTACATAGTTTTTATTCCCTCAAACCCTGGGAAGCAGATTACTGTGAATCTACTACTCCAGTCTCTCACCTGTGGTCACTTGGTGGCCACAAACACCTGTTCATTTCTAGGTCTCACTGAAAATATCTACAAGTGGTAGAACTGAGACTTACAGCTATAAACCTTGACATTTTAGCCACCAATAATAAAGGCAGCTCCTTCCTGCCCCACATTCACTCTACCCCAAGCTGAGTCCCTCAAGGGTGCTGTGTATTTCATGCAAATTTCCATGGCAGCAGCTCTATGTGGACCACACGTAGTTTGCCTGAGCAAGGGGCAGAAGATCTATACTCCCAAAAAGCTGTTCCTATCTCTTCTAACAACTAGTGTGGGCTGCCCCCTAGAGGTTTAAGAAAGCCTGTTCCCTTAAAGGCAGGCTAGAGGGTCTAAGTAGAGGCATCTCAGATGTTGAAACTGGCAGAGATCATCTGACCACCTGATCCAACCCTTCAGAAATGAGGATATCAAAGTTCGAACATAGAGAATCAGGATGCACAGATGCAATAATTTTCAAAAAGCCCACCCAGCAATGTGATCACCAGGAAACTAACTTACTGGAGCTTTTGAAACTAGGGAAAATGGCTCTACATTATCCAATTAAGATTCAGATTATTCAGGAAGATTATTTCTTGATAGCATTTATTGAATACCTACTATTGATAACACCATGAGCTTCAAATGTGTATCTGTGCTATGCCTAGAAAAGCCATTATGTTTGGATATCAGTGATTTTCTCTGGCTGGTAGGGTAATAATTGATTCTGTTTTCTCTGAGAGAATCAATAAAGAAAAAGAAAAGGAGCCAAGCACAGTGGCTCACACCTGTAATCCCAGCACTTTGGGAGGCCGAAGCTGGCGGATCACCAGGTCAAGAGACCAAGACCATCCTAGCCAACATAGTGAAACCCGGTGTCTACTAAAATATAAAAAGTAGCTGAGTGTGGTGGCACATGTCTGTAGTCCCAGCTACTTGGGAAGCTGAGGCAAGAGAATTGCTTGAACCTGGGAGGCGGCGATTGCAGTGAGCTCAGATGGCACCACTGCACTCCAGCCAGGCGCCTGGCAACAGAGCAAGACTCTGTCTCAGAACAAAAAAAAAAGAAAGAAAGAAAGAAAAAGAAAAGGAAAGGAAAGCACACACTGTTAGAATTCTAGGAGACAGATTCCAGTTCTTCTCAACTGGTGAGTTTGAAATCAACATAAGCATTAAAGAGAAAGGGAAAAAAAGGCATTGGCCTGTAACTGGTGCATATAAGATTCTTGTGCTCCCCTATAGGGGGAAAAATGATTTAAGATTTGTTATCATTTTTAAGCAACAGCATACTCTTGAACTCATTTTGAAATAGCTACGTTCTATTTTTTTAAGATGTTAAGTTGCTGGACTCTATTGCACATTGACTTAAACTGAAAGTTATCCAAACTCCTTTGAATAAGAGATTTAAAGATGAGGGCCATACCACTTTCAGAGGGAGACTTTCCTTCTCAGTGGAACTAAGCGCCATTTCCAAAATATCTGGCTGGATCTTAAAAGTCATTCATGACAGGTGATAATTGATTACATATTGAGTTTTGCCAGAAACGCTAATGTCATTGGCATATAGAGACATAGCATTAACACAGTGTGTATGTGCAGAGGACTGGAACACAAATAGCAGGCTTCATAAATTAAATTTAATGTTTCGTAGCTCTTCTTTAACTAAACAAAGTAGGTGTGGAAATTATTTTAAGTTAAAATTTATTTCTGTGCAAAACAAAAACCAGTCTCTAAGTGTATATGGGAAATAAAAAGGCAGAATTTAAGGTCAAATGTAGCACTAATTGAACCTTAAAAGAAAGAAAAGATGGTTGAATATTTTTTAAAAATCAAATATTTAAATTTTAAATAATTTCAAGCATGGGCTGCACACAAAATAATATTAATGATAATTACAACAATAACAATTACACATGCACATACCAGTCAATAGAAAAATTGTCAGCGAGTGACATAATTGGATAAATTGATCCATGCAACTCATCTGAAACCTAATATCATTTCTATTTTATTGAAAGGTCAAATTTCTCCTGTCATTGAGAAAACTTTCTACTAGTATGCCTAAAACCAGAAGAATTTGGAAATAGATAAGGTAACTCAGTGAGTTAGAGTAAAATTAAACTCTCACATTTAAGACCATTGCGATTCATTCAAAACATCTTCAGCTGCATTCTACCTTTTAGAGCAGAAGTGATAAACCAACTGACCATGGGTCAAATTAGGCCCAAACTAGCTTTATTAAGCCTACGTGATAAATTTTGTTTCGTTTTGCTGTTGTCATTTTTGTGGTCTCTTTCTAAGACTTTATTAACAGCCTTACAAAGACTATGCAATTTATCAATTTATTCACAAGCTAACTGTTGTCACATCCAGCAAATTCATATATTTATAATAACTGGTTTTTATGTACATTTTTGTTTTTATTTTGTTCTGTTTTGATCTCTGCTCCAAAGCAGTTTATTTCTTAAACTGCCAGCCACCATTCATTTGAGGTTGTGAAATATATTCAGTGGTTCAGGGATTAGCATTGTTTTCCACAAACTAGAAAAGAGTAGAAATTAGCAGAGCATCATAGGTATAAAGGTAAGCTTTATTTTCAAAGACTGTCATCTCATGTGCGTGTGTGTGTGTGTGTGTGTGTGTGTGTGCATATACACATAGATTATATACATAAGTGAAAATGCAATTTTTATGCTGGGCAATAGTCCACAAAATCTAGAAAACATCTTTCTAAAGAGTCTTAGAGGGATTAAGATATTCCTTAAGATTATATTCAGATTACTTTTTAAAAAAACAAAAGAAAAGAAAAGAAAGAAATGCAATTGAATGCTGACTCAAATGAGCTTAGAAAGGTCTTAAAAGAGCTTTTTACTGTAAAGTCACTACTATCCCAGGATTTAAAATTTTTTAATCATTGACATAGATCTAAATACAGACAAGAAAAAAACTTACTTTTGTAACATATCAGCTCTCACTTGATTATTTATGGTAGCAAAGAAAACACATCTAGAACCTTACAGAGAAAAAAAAAAAGTCTTCAGATACATCAAATATTTTAAATTGGGAAAGGATAGTTGCTTAAGAGTTTGTAATAGTAAAACTTTTTTTTAATATATAAATTTATTTATTTAACTTTAGGTGTATACTATATCTGGCATTTCCCCCTGTGTTATCCCTCCCCACCCTCCCCATCCCCCGCTCTCTCCCCAACAACTGCTCCTTGTGTGATACTCCTCTCCCTGAGTCCGGTGTTCTCATTAATCAATGCCCACCTATGAGTGAGAACATGCAGTGTTTGGCTTTCTGTTCTTGTGTCAGTTTGCTGAGATCCTCCGGTAAAACATTTTATAATTATTTAAAAAACTGATTATACCTTCCACAGATTATACATTCTACAAATTATATTATTCCACAAATATGGTACAGATTACATTCATTCCACAAGCATTTATTTTCTACTACATTGACCAAGGGTTTTTCAAATTCTTCTGCTTTCAAGGAGGTTATATTTGTAAAGCTTAGGACATATTCTTAAAATATTTGATTGCCTACAAAATCCCTTAGACTTTTCTGTTCTCCAATTTAAGTTCCACTCATTTTCTCTTTGCCTTCTCCGTTAATTCTCTCTTGGTCACCATGGCTGAAAGTGAAGAACTCTTTCTCTTACTGCCTGCCTAGGCCACCCATTTAACAGTTATTCAATGAGACTTTGTGGCACTTCTCAAGTGTGGAACTCGAAAAGGAGACAGAATGCTATAGACTAAGCTACAGAATAAAAAGCACTACTATACTCTGACAATAAGAGCAAAAAATCCAAAAAGTAGGGGAAAGGAGTTGCAAAAGAGGGGATGAGAGTGAATTAAATAGGAAATTCAGTTTGTCTAGAATGTGGTAGTAATAAGCAAAGGAACTTTTCAAACATTTTCTGAATATTAGGAAATTTCTCCTTTGCTGCCTGTTAAAGAGACCTTCAGGGAAAGCTTGTTTTTACATTTCAATAGATTTTACAGTCATATTTGTGGGGTTTTAAGCTTGCACTATGGCTCTAGGCACTCCAAATTTAATTCAGTTGTAACTATATTACTTAACGCTTTCTAGAATTGTATTCAGCCTTCCCAGTTAGTTTGTGGCATTTAAAGGAGGTGTTTTAGAATCTTTTTGCTGGCCCCATGACACTCAGCTTGCAGGATTCATACTTCTATTTTCTTTACCGTGAAGGTTCAGTGCATTTGAATGTAATTCTCTACCTACCCAGAGTTCCGGGTTTTGGCCTTGACACCTGTAAAATCATCAGGAGAAAGACTTATCACACCTATATATTTGTTGCTTAACTTGCCTATAAGTATTTCAGAAAGAAAGAATCTATAAAAGTTAACAAAAATATCATAGAGAAATTACAGCAGCTGGCACACTATTCCTACCTTGCAATATGTCAAAGAAAATTCATATATTTAGATTTATTATCAATAAATCTGAAGTCTTGTTATTATTCCATCCCATTTTCTGAACTCAATCTTGAAGACCAACTTCTTATATAACATCAAATAGAATCATTCTTGGAATAAGGCCAGTCTTCTGCTCTCTGCATTAAAAAGTGGCATGTCACATGATCCTTCTAGCACTGCAGTCCCATGTAATAGCACACAAAGTGTCAGTCACCACGTGTAACCTATGAGTTCAGAAACAACCGATCAAGTATGTGCAATGCTATGTGAGAAAATCTCAGAAAGATGCTCTTATTGTCACATTTTGGGAAACCATTCTCTAGCATACCACTGAAAACACTTGCTATTTTATGTCTTAAATCCATCTTCTATTGACGGACTTTACCTGTATAAACATTAACTATACACTTTGTAATCATTTATTGTTATGATAATATTTATTGCTTTTAGGATCTCTTCTTAGATGAATTGACATTGCTCAATCAGTAATTCAATTTCTTTAAGTTGTTTATATCGTGCAGCACTAGCCAGTTACCAAGATAATAACGGGCTTTTCTTTGATGTACCTCAATCTGCACATCTGCTTCAACTCCTCCACCAGATGTTCCTATTTATTTACATTCATTGCTTAAGTTTTGGAGATAATTCTGCTCTGGGGAAAGACATATTAGTACAATAAACTATATCACACAGGATGTCAAAATAGCTAGTATAATCACCAGAATAAACATAACTATCTCAATCAACCAAAAGTGATATGATTCTAGAATATTCTTAAATGTGTATTTATAATGAGTTCCTAAATCCTTTTTTAATTCATATGTTAGGTGACAATAATATTGAAACATCCATTGGCCCAATGCAAACAGCCTTTTAAAATTGTTTCAGCTGCTGCAAATCATCTAATATAATCATCTCAATTATATCTATCTGTGACCATAGTGCCTATAACTGTATCTGAATCACCTCTAAAATTATTTCCATAGTAAACAATTCCTAGAGTCAGTATATACTGAGCACTTACTATATGTCAGGCACATGATGTACACTTCATAAATATTTCACTGAATCATCTTAACACCACCTTGGTGCAAGTGCCATTATAACCCCCATTTTACAGATGAAGAAACTGAGGCTCCATGAGGCTACATATCCAGTAAAATGGCAGAGCAGGCATCAGGCCTAGGACCACCTAGTTCTCCCCTAATCTCTGTGTTTCTACTGAATACCACTTCAATATCAAGTAGAATAATTTCATCTATAAACCAGACACAACTTACTAGGTACAACTAATGATAAAATAAATTCCTTGTAACATCTCCATGTATGAATTTGCTTTGGTTTAATTGGTGGAATTTGAGGTAGAAGAAAGCCAGTTCATGGAGTTCCCATGGGCCCCTGTTTCTCAAGGTGGGGCACACACATTTATGGGACAGAGTATTAAAACAAACGCAGATATATTATGGAATGAGTCAAAGAATTTCTTGAATTTTTACATTAAAAGTGAGATTTCCAGAAGCTTCCTCTTTTGAGGAGAATTGCCCCAGCTTTCCTAGGAGGCAGGTATTTGCTCTCTTCTGCATTGAGGGCATATTGACTGACAGCTGTAGAAGCAGGGGAGCCCTTGACAAGTCTTAAGCGGGTTCTTATGGGCATTCCATTCTGGTAAAGATTGACGTGAAAGAAACAAGACCAGAGGCAGAGGACAAGTTAGAAAGTCCAACAAAGGGCAAAACACAGGTAAAAGACAAAAGGCAACACAGCTGTCTCTCTCTCTCTCTCTCTCTCTCTCTCTCTCTCACACACACACACACACACACACCCCGCACACACACAGCCTGCAAAATGAAGATGTAAAAGATGTAAAGGATGCATATCCAAATCTCACCTTGCACCTGCCTTGCCCCACCCTCTACACTGGCTCTTGCTTCCTTACATTAAGCGTGGGCCATGTCAGTGTAGGTTTGACCTGGTTTGCTCATTCAGCCTGTCTTACAAGCAGAGCCTGTCCAGCAACGATCCCAACCTAACATTTTCACACCCTGGGTATGTTTGCCATGGTCACTTGGCTGCAGCCAATTGTGTTTCTGGACAAGTCCTCAAGAAGTTTGAGGTGTCTGCATAATCATGCTCCTTATAGTATCATGGAAACACATGTTTGGAGAAAAGCAGTTTCATAGAGGAAATACATGTTTTAATTTTTTCTCCTTTTCAGCTGAGGACTGTTGTTTCAGGATGTGAGTGACTTCCATTGGTGAGAGAGATTTATTACTCACTTCCTGGAGAAGGCAATTTTCTCTCAAGTGTGAACATTTAGGGGCATCCAAAAGAGTCACTAATTTTTGCCTTTGTAACTTAGAGAAATTTAAATGTGCCCAATTTCCCCCTCTCCTCAGGAATTAGCAGTGATGTGCTCTCCAAAGCCACAAGGCAGACAGGGCCGCTGTGCTCCTTCCTTGCAGTGAGAGTACAGGGTCACCAGCTTCAACAAACAGTCTCTAACCACAAACTAACACAAATGCTTTAGTGACTCTTGTAAATCCATTGCAGCAAAGGCACAATGACATCGCTGCTTGAACAGAAGAAAGCCTAGCTACGTCTAACACTACCTCCCTCCTTATCCTGTCCTCCAGAATATCCCAATGGTTGGCTACAAAGCTGTGCTTTTATATTGCGATGGTTTTACTGAAGAGTGGCAAGGAGCTTTCGATAGCCACTAAGCGTTCTTTCTCACTCTACCTTCCTGCCTTTGGAAGTTTCAACCATAGCCAATGCTTTCCTTATCCCCTACGGGCAGATGATTGACAAATCCATATTCCTCTCTATATCCATCTCTCTGTGCTGAGGGCCAACCTATGCACCAGCCTCTATAGCAGCCATCTCCCCTCGGATATTCAAACTCTTCATGTCAAAGCCTGAGCTCATCACTATCCTCCCAACACTTTTTTTTTTTTTACTCTGTCTAAAAAAAAAAAAGAAAGAAAAAGAAAAGAAAAAAAAGAATTATAATAAAGCTATGGTTATCACAAAAAATGTGATATTGACAAATGAAGAACCTCTATTTTATACCTAAAAGCAATATAGTTTCCAGATAAATATATATTAATGTAAAAATAATAAAAGTCCTACAAGAAAATCTAGGGAGATTTTCTTTTTTTTTTTCTTTTTTAGAGAAAGAAAGAAGTAGAATAAAGAGAAGAAAGAAAGAGAAGGAGGGAGAGAGAACGAGAATCTTGCTCTATTGCTCAGGATTTCATTTAAATCTGTGAAATGCTTATGCAATTACTAAAAAG
>CAUYQU010082576.1:0-10133 GCA_963574635.1 Cheracebus regulus | reverse complement strand
GTGTTAAAGTCTCCCACTATTATTGTGTGGGAGTCTAAGTCTCTTTGTAGGTCATTAAGAACTTGCTTTATGTATCTGGGTGCTCCTGTATTGGGTGTGTATATATTTAGGATTGTTAGCTCTTCTTGTTGCATTAATCCTTTTACCATTATGTCTCTTTTGATCTTTGTTGATTTAAAGTCTATTTTATCAGAGACTGGGATTGCAAATCTTGCTTTTTTTTTTTTGCTCTCCATTTGCTTGGTAAATCTTCCTCCATCCCTTTATTTTGAGCCTATGTGTGTCCTTGCACGTGAGATGGGTTTCCTGGACACAGCATACAAATGGGTTTTGACTTTTTATCCAATTTGCCAGTCTGTGTCTTTTGACTGGGGCATTTAGTCCATTTACATTTAAGGTTAATATTGTTATGTGTGAATTTGACCCTGCCATTTTGATGCTAGCTGGATGTTTTACCCATTAGTTGACGCAGTTTTCATGGTGTCAACGCTCTTTACCATTTGGTACATTTTTGGAGTGGCTGGTACTGGTTGTTCCTTTCTATGTTTAGTGCTTCTTTCAGGAGCTCTTGTAAGGCAGGCCTGGTGGTGATGAAATCTTTGAGCAACTGCTTGTTCATAAAGGATTTTATTTCTCCTTTGCTTATAAATCTTAGTTTGGCTGGATATAAAATTCTAGGTTGAAAGTTCTTTTCTTTAAAGATGTTGAATATTGGCCCCCACTCTCTTCTGGCTTGTGGAGTTTCTGCCAAGAGATCCACTGTGAGTCAGATTGTCTTCCCTTTGTGGGTAACCTGACCTTTCTTTCTGGCTGTGCTTAGCATTTTTTCCTTCATTTCAACCCTGGTGAATCTGACAATTATGTGCCTTGGGGTTGCTCTTCTTGAGGAATATCTTTGTAGTGTTCTCTGTATTTCCTGGACTTGAATGTTGGCCTGCCTTGCTAGGTTGGGAAAGTTCTCCTGGATAATATCCTGAAGAGTGTTTTCCAGCTTGGATTCATTCTCTCCATCCCATTAAGGTACACCTATCAACGTAGATTAGGTCTTTTCACATAATCCCATATTTCTTGGAGGCTTTGTTCATTTCTTTTTACTCTTTTTTCTCTAATCTTGCTTTCCCATTTTATTTTATTTTATTTTATCTTCGATCTCTGATATCCTTTCTTCTGCTTGGTCAATTTGTCTGCTGAAACTTGTGTATGCTTTATGAAGTTCTCATGTTGTTTTCAGCTCCATCAATTCATTTATATTCTTCTCTAAGCTGTTTATTCTCATTAGCATTTCATCCAACCTTTTTTCAACATTCTTAGTTTCTTTGCATTGCGTTAGAACATGTTCTTTCAGCTCAGAGAAGTTTGTTTTTACTCAGTTTCTGAAGTCTATTTCTGTCAATTCATCAGACTCATTCACCATCCAGCCATGTTCCTTTGCTGGCGAGGAGTTGTGATCCCTTGGAGGAGGAGAGGCATTCTGGTTTTGGGTGTTTTCATCCTTTTGCACTGGTTTCTTCCCATCTTTGTGGATTTATCTATCTGTGGTCTTTGTAGTTGGTGACTTTCAGATGGGGTCTGAGTGGATGTCATTTTTGTTGATGATGAAGTTATTTCTTTCTGTTTTTTAGTTTTCCTTCTAACAGGCCCCCTTGCTGTAGGACTGCTGGGGGTCCACTCCAGACCCTGCTTGCCTAGGGATCACCTGTGGTGGCTGCAGAACAGTAAGGGTTGCTGCTAGTTTCTTCTTCTGTTATCTTTGTCCCAGAAGAATACCCACCAGATGCCAGCCTGAGCTCTCCTTTATGAGGTGTCTCTTTGGGTATATGAGGGTCAGGGAGCTGCTTGAGGAGACAGTTTGTGCCTTATAGGAGCTCAAGTGCTGTGCCGTGAGCTCCATTGTTCCATTCAGAGCTGCTGGGCAGGTACGTTTAAGTCTGCTGTGGCAGAACTCATAACCACCTTTTTTTCCCAGGTGCTCTGTCCTGGGAAGGTGAGGCTTTATTTATAAGTTCCTGACATGCTGCTGCCTTTTTTCAGAGATGCCCTGCCCAGTAAGGAGGTAGCCTAGTCACAGTCTGCCAGCAGAGGCATTGCTGAGCTGCTGTGGGCTCTGCCCAGCTGCTGTGTGAACTTCCTTGTGGTTTTGTTTATAGAGGTATAGTTAGAACTGCCTTGGTAATGGCGGTCTGCCTCAGTAATGGCAGACTGCCTCTGTAATGGTGGACTGCCTCAGTAATGGCAGACGTCCTTCGCCTCACAGAGCTGGATCATCCTGGGTCCAGCTGTGCTTGCTGTGAAACACTCAATCCAGAGCGCTTCAGACTGCTGGTCTTTGTAGGGGTGGGACCAGCCAAGTCAGATCACCTGGCTCCCTGTTTCAGTCTCCTTTTTCTCAGTTGAATGGGTGACTCTGTCTCCCAGGTATTCCAGGGGCCAGTTGAAATGGCCACCCAGATTTGTGTGAATTTTTGTGTGGAGACCTGCTGCGCCAGCTGAAACAGCCATGCTGGAAACTCATGGTGCTTTTCCGCCTGGGAATCTCCTGGTCTGTGGGCAGTAAATACTTGTTTGGAAATGCAGTGATCACTCACCCTCTGTGTTCTCACTGGGAACTGCACTCCAGAGCTGTTCCTATTCGGCCATCTTAAGTGTATTTGGCATTTTTTCTTTAAAAAAAGATAAAGCACAATAGACCAAAAGAATGCTATGGCCAAATGGCATAAAAATAAAATACTATGTTTATTTGTACACTATCTAAACTTTTACTGAGTCTCTATCAATGTCACTTAAGAGGAAAAAACACTAAACTAAAAATTCAAATTTAAATGGAAACTAACACCAAATAATTCATTGATCAAATTGCCATTTTCTACAGACCAAATTGTAACTTTCTTTCTTTCCAGCTTTATTGAGGCATAATTTAGAAACAAAAATTGTAACTAAGTTGTACAATATGAGTTTTGATGTATACATATTTATATATATAGTGGAATTATTGCCACAATTAAGCTAATTAACACCTCTCACCTCACATAGTTACCTTTTTGTGTGTGTGATGAGAAAATTTAAGATTTATTCTCTTAGCAAATTTTAAGTATACAATACAGTATTACTAGTCATTGTGATATTTGTTAGATATCCACAATTTAGTCACTCTGCATAACTGAAACTTTTTACCCCTTGACCAACATCTCTTTCATTCTACAAATTCATGGCATTTGCAAATTTCAACATTATGTGAAACTGACATAAAAACAAGTAAACCTCTTGTCTAGACAGTATTCACCCTGAGACCCTGTATTAAGAAAAAATGCTGACCTAAAAGCAATGAATCTTGAATAGAGTCTACATGGGTTAGTATACTGCTGGAAACCAATGAAGGTAATGGCAGTAGGAATCAAGTAGAGGTTCTTGTCAACAGTGAATGGCAAAGAGAAACTGGAAGCATAGAAAGGCAGTGAGAGGACAGACATGGTGGCTCACAGCTATCATCCCAACTCTTTGGGAGGCTTAGGTGGGAAAGCTACTTGAGTCTAGGAGTTTGAAAACAGCCTGAGCAACGTAACAAGATCCCATCTCTACAACAAAAATTAAAAATTAGCCAGGCTTAGAGGCACACATCTATAGTCCCAGCTTCTTGGGAGGCTGAGACAGGAGAATTGCTTGAGCCTGAGAGTTTGAGGCTGCAGTGAGCTATGATTGTGCCACTCCCTGGGCAATAGAGCAAGACTTGTCTACAAAAATACAAACAGGAAGGAAGGAAAGAGGGAAGGAAGGAAGGAAGACAAGAAGGAAGGAAGACAAGAAGGAAAGAAGGAAGACAGGAAAGAAGGAAGGAAGACAGGAAGGAAGGAAGGAAGACAGGAAGGAAGAAAGGAGAGAACTCTCTTATTTTAAACAAATAAGATTATGCAAATATTTTCAATTTGGTAACACCATTTGTACACAGACAGAAAGACAATGTGAACAAGACCCCTCACATGCCCCAGTGTTTTTTACAAAGATATGGTGACATTGTCCAGTGTTCTTTCCCCTGAGACCAGTGGTCCAAAGTCCTCACAGTTCACAACCCCAATCCACTCAGCTTCTTTCCTGACCCTTGGCTTTCCTGAATTTCCCTATTATTTTTCTTTAATTTTATTGGTTTGTGATCTTGGCTTTATTTCCTTTCATCCATGTATTTTCACTTCACTTTTCATTTTCTAGCTTTTGAAAATGGAACCGTAGATCATTGACTGTAGACCTCACTTTTTGCCTCATATAAGCATTTAAAGGTTTAAGTTTCCCTGTTAAGTACTGCCCTCTACTGCAACCCACAAATTTTGATGTTATTTTTTTATTATCATTCAATTTGAAATATTTTCTAATTTCCCTGTTACTCCTTTGATCCATGGATGATTTAGAATTCTTATTTAATTTCTAAAATTAGGAGTTTTAGATATGTCGTTGTTACTGATTCCTAATTTAATTCTGTTATAATTAGAAAAGACACTCTGTATTATCTTAATCCTTTCAAATCTACTGAGGCTCAAATTATAGCCTAGCATAATAACACTACTGTGTACATTTTTAAAGCATATATATTTTTCAATTGTTGGGTATAGTGTTCTGTAAGTACCAGTTATGCTATGATGGTTGATAGTGTTGCTCACATAATGTATGTTCTCGCTGATTTCTTTATCTACTTGCTCTATGGATTAGTGAGAGAGTGGCATCAAAATCTCCACATATGATTGTGGAATTGTTTGTGTTTACCTTTAATTCTCTCAGTTTTGCTTCATGTATTTGGAGGCTCTGATATTAGATGTATGAATATTTATAATTATTATGATTTCCTGTTGAATTGATTCTTTTATCATTATGAAATATTCCTATTTATCTCCAATTATACTCTGTCTTGAAGTCTGTTTTATCTGACGTTAATATAGCTGTTCCAGCATTCTTATGCTGCTTGTATGGTACATATTTCTAGGTCTTTGAAGTTAAAGTGTATCTCTTATATACAATACATAATTGGGTCTTGCTTTTTAAAATCTGTTTCGACATTTTGTTTCCGACATCGCCCAGTACAACTTTCTGTGATAAAATCTTCTATATCTGCAATATCCAATACTATACCACTAACCACATGTGGCTGTTGAGTACTTGAAATGTATTTAGTGTGACTAAAGAAATGCTGTTTTAGTTACTATAGTTACATTTAATTAGCCTAAATTGAAACTACCACATCTGGCAGTGGCAGGCTACATTTTTTAACATTTAACTTAATTGTTGATATGGTTGGATATAGGTGTGGTACAATAAAAAAATATATATCTATTTGATCTTTTTCTCTGGTTCCTGGCATAGAGGTCCTAAAACTCTTGAACTTTTCTGAGTGACAAGTGTTTTTTGTATGCTAATAAGATGACTGAAGGAGAAGAAGAAGCTTCAGGTTGGGGGCTGGTCACTTAAAAAAAATACCTCCTTGGTTAGAAGGCCAAAAATTTCAACCTCAAGGGTGTGGAGAGGGGCTGGAAAGGGAGTTTGATTACTAATACCAATGATTTAATCAATCATGCCTATGTAATGAAACTGACAAAAAATCCCTAAACAACAGAGTTCACAGAGCTGCTGGCTGGTGAGCACATCAGTGTACTGGGAGAGTAGTTTTGTATCACCATCACCACCCACCTGCTATACTTCGTCCTAGGCACCTTTTCCATTTGAATGGTCCTGAGCTGTATCCTCTATAATAAATCAGTAATCATCAGGAAAATGCTTTTCTGAGTTCTGTGAGTCATTCCAGAACTCAGAAAAGGGTCTATCAAACCTGAGTAGAGGGTCATGGAAATGCTTTAATTTGTAGTTGACCAGGAAGAAGTGTGGGTATCCTGGAGATTCCATTTACAGCTGGTAACTGAAATGAGGGCAGTTTTGTGGGACTGAGCCCTTTAACTTATGGGATCAGATGCTAATTCTGGATAGATAGTGTCAGAATTGAATTGTGTCTGATTGGCATGGGAGACTTGGAGAATTGGATGGTGTAAGAAAATATCATACAATAGGTCTACTATTTTGATTATTTTCTGTTTTGTGTCCCTCTTGAAAAATTGCTAATGATCTATCTCCAGGTTGTCTGACACTTTCCTTTGTTACATAAGCTCTAACTTCACTGTGTACTCCATTTCTCTACTCCATTATTTGGAATCATATTTTTGTTCTTCAAAGGACTTCCTGAATTCTCATCAATGGATCTGACCACTTCCTTCTTCACTTCCCCTACTAAATCCTCTGCAGTGATTTATCCTGGTACCTCTAACTTTATTGTTAGGGGTCTTCTCCCTCATTGTTTATGTCATATTCATCTTTGATCTGTCCTCCTAAGGCTGTGATCAATTCTTCTAACATTATAATTGATTCTTTTTCTGGAATCTGTTTTTTAAACTCTCATAAGATTCACTAGAGAAAGACCATTTCCCAGAATAGCACTTTTTCCCTGCATGGGCTGGACTGATGTTAATAATTCTATTCTCCAAATTCACCTAACTGAAAAGTTATTAAAGTACCCCCTCTCAGAAAAAAAACCCAACAACAGCACATCCTTTGTTAAGACAGTGCCTTGTTGCTGTTAGATTGAATTCAAAACCACATCAATGGAAATAATTTAATCAACAAAAGGGATTCTGAATTCCAGCAAAGAAGAGTTTGAAGAATTCCCTCAGGAGTGGTGAAATTAGCAGCAAAATATTTGGAATTCACTAAAAAGACAAAAGAACCTGTTGATATTCACTGCACTTATTCCTAGCACAAATTTCCTAGCCCATCTGAGCATATGGCAGGGTGTAATAGAAAAAACAAAGGCTCTGGAATAAAGCAAACCTGGTTTTGAATCACAGGTCCTGTTTCCTAGTGGTTCAGCCTCAAAGACGTTCCTTAATCTCTTGCCTCTGCTTTATCTATTAAAT
Organism: Cheracebus regulus; assembly: GCA_963574635.1. Lineage (NCBI taxonomy): Eukaryota > Metazoa > Chordata > Mammalia > Primates > Pitheciidae > Cheracebus > Cheracebus regulus. The sequence goes on along the minus strand of CAUYQU010082576.1, from coordinate 3,192 downwards.
GTGAATAATGGAACTTAAAATGTGCCATTGTTCTAAGTATTTTAAAAGTATGTATATAAAGCACCCAGCAAGTTGTCTGCATTGAATGAATGGAAATAATAAATATTTTTATTTCTGTAATCACCATTATTATTATTCATAGCACACATCTAGCTAAGTGATAAATTCATTGGAAACAATTTAGGGTATATTAAGGCTGATTTTGGAGATATCCCTGGCAATATATTCGGTTTTGCCCAAATTCAAGTCTCCAAAGTTTTATTCATTCCAGCTATCCCGAAGGAATAAATAACCCTATGAGAAGGGAATTTCAGACCAAAAAAAAAAAACTCTGCAGGACCACATCTTAACAACAGAAATTTGCTGGGTACTGGTGCTAATTGATTTTTATGCATTATCTAACTTAATATTTATAACAATCATTTAAGATAGGGACTATTGCAAATGAAGAAAACAAAGTGTTTCAGAGGTTAAAGGACCTGCTCAAACTCATACAGTAAAATGCAAAGCTGGGATTCAAAGTCCCATCTCCAAAATCCTTGACCATTAATTTCCACTCAGTCTTGTTCTCCAGATGATCCAAACCCTTTCAGTCCTCCTGGCTGCTCACCTGCCCATTTTAATGTTTCCACCTGCTTAACCACAAAGCCAACATGAACCAGAAAATAAAGTGCCATGACATCAGGAAATCATATCCTTTAAAGGTATGAAACCTACAAATGACAATGTCTAATAAAGCAGGGGACAACCAATATTGATGGGCATTTGCAATTCTGAATAGGATTCACTTTTCTTCCTAACACTCTGCTGTTTTTCACTAACACTCACAAGAGTTTGCCTGTTGGTGTTTCCCGTGCTCCCACCCACATTTACCAGTGGAGAGAGCAGAGTCGGTTTCTACACAGACCTCGCCCACACAACAGAGTCAATCATCCTCAGAGCCAGCAAAGGGACAGGTTCTCTGCTTTGCCATCAGAATTCTTTCCATTTTGTTGCTCCAGATTAATGAGTGAGAAACTTCAGGCCTACAGGGAACATCAGCAAATATTGAGATCCATTGCAGAGACCATATTTTTAAATGCATTTGAGGACAAGAAGCCAATGTTCTAATCTGAGCTTAGATTTTTCAGTTTTCTAATTGAAACATTCTCTTTCCTCCAAAATGACTAAAAAATTTTTGAAAATGGTTCTGTGGTCCTGATTAAAAATAAATAAAAATGTCACCCTATCACTCCTAAAAGGCATGCTGTAGCAGAGCTATGATAGAGGCAAAAAGGTTTCTAATTGGGCTTCTGCTTTAAGAAAGACATGCTGATTTAATCCTAAATTTTTGGAGTGTGTGTGTGTCTAAGTGACATGTAATGGAGTTTTAAGATTTAATAAACTTCCTGGGAAATTATTATGATGATAATCATTTGCAGTTAGTCAGAGTTCGGAGAGTCCCTAAGTCCAATAGAATTCCTTCACCTCTTGATATGAATCAGGTTGCCCCTAAATTCCCACTTAGCACAGAAAAGCAATATATGTATGTATGCATATGTGTGTGTTTGTATGTGTATGCATATATGTTTGTGTGTGTATGTGTGTGTGTTTGTGTGTGTTCACGTGTACACATTCCTGCAAGTATCTGAAAGAGAAAGGGAATTCACAGTTTTTTAGACCTAGAGTTTAGGTAATTTTTGTTTCTCTTTTTTTTTTTCTTTTTTTTTTTTTTAAGACTGATTCTTTCTCTTGCCCCCCAGGCTGGAGTGCAATGGTGTGATTTCCGCTCACTGCAACCTCCGCCTCCTGCTTTTTCTAGTGGCTCACTTAACACAAACTACAACAGACCAGATTCTCCCATGTTAAAAACCTGCACCAACAGTGAACATTTCTCTTGGTGAATTTTATTTAATTATTTAGAAAACACTGTTGCATCCCTGGGATCTGGGAAATAATAGAATTTCCTATGAATTTCACAATTTGCGGACGCTAGAATTAGTTTCCCTAGGTCTAATACAAACTCTATCTTTTATTAATAAATGACCTAGGGCAGGTTCTGTGCCTCCGTTTCTCATCTGTTAGCTATGGGTTATCATAATACATTTACCTTATGAAATTCTTATAATGATTAAATAAAATAAATCATTAAAAAGTGATATACACATTAATACATAGTCTCTATTTTCTGCTTTTTTTTTTTAATTGCAAATCTCTTGTTGCTGGTAAGTTTGAATTTAGTGGCTTTGGGTTGTTTGGGGTATGTCATTGTTTTTGCACTTATATTCTCCCTTCATTTATTTTCACATTGTCAAAGTTCTTAAAAAATTTTTCTTTACCTTCTGAGGTAAAGCCTCTCACAGCCTCTCAACTATCCTTAAATTTAGGGCTGATTTTCTAAATCTGAAAAGTACAGAGTAATATTTTACAAATATTGGTTCTGAAGTCAGACAGTCCTTAGTTTAAACTGGCCTCTGCTGTTCTTCAGTTCTAATGCCTGTGACATCAGGGTCAGTCTTACAATGGGCATAAGGTCATATTTCCTTCTCTCTCTGTAAAGCTGTTGTTAAACCTATAATGTTTTGGTTGTTGTTTTGAATTTTTGGTGGGTTTTTGCCTTGTTTTATTTTGATGATCTTCATATTTAGGAAACAAAGTGCTATTTCTGTTTAAATAAACAGTTTATTTAAACTCTGTAAGTCACTGTTTTTCATTTATAAATCTATGTTACACATAAACTTGTTTCTTAAACTTGATATAAAGAATAAGTAAAATAATGCTTATATAATGCTTGGCATAGTGCCAGGCATATAGTAAATGATTTATACATGTTAGTCATTAATAATTTGTATCTGCATTTTGCATTTAGATGTTGAAATACAGCAAAGACAATCCTAAGCCAAAAAAAACAAAGCTGGAGGCATCATGCTACCTGACTTCAAACTATTCTACAAGGCTACTGTAATCAAAACAGCACAGTACTGGGACCAAAACAGAGACATAGACCAATGGAACAGAACAGAGGCCTTGGAATAACGTCACACATCTGCAGCCATCTGATCTTTGACAAACTTGACAAAAACAAGCAATGGGGAAAGGAGTCCCTGTTTAATAAATGGTGTTGGGAAAACTGGCTAGCCATGTGCAGAAAACAGAAACTGGACCCCTTCCTGACACCTTACACTAAAATTAACTCCAGATGGATTAAAGACT